>JAABKJ010007545.1:304723167-304955334 GCA_011634705.1 Andricus grossulariae
TTTCGCAGAAAGTAAACTTTCTTTTACGAAAACCTGCCCACGGATAAATTGATCAAAAATCGCTCACATTTTGTCCAGATAAAATGTGCTGTTTTCAACATAATTTATTTCAAAGAGAAGCCCGCCTCAAAAATGGGTATAATGTTTGATATTCAATAAACAAAAGTGCCATTTACGTATTATTCTTTCAGTATTTTTGTATAAAGTAAACTTTCTTTTACGAAAAACTGACCACGGATAAATTGATCAAAACTCGCTCACATTTGGCCCTATAAAATGTGTTGTATTTAACATAATTTATTTTGAAGAGATGCCTGTCTTGAAAATAGGTATAATGTTTAATATTCTATAAACAAAAGTGCCATTTACGTATTATTCTTTGAGTATTTTTGTATAAAGTAAACTTTCTTTTACGAAAAACTGCCCAGGGATAAATTGATCAAACCTGGCTCACACTTCGACCATATAAGATGTGTAGTTTTTAACATAATTTATTTTAAAGAGAAGGCCGGCTCAAAAATGGGTAACATGTTTGATATTCAATAAACAAAAGTGTAATGTTCGCGATATTCTTGGAGTATTTTAGCAGAAAGTAAACTTTCTTTTACGAAAACCTGCCCACGGATAAATTGATCAAAACCCGCTCACATTTGGCCACATAAAATGTGTAGTTTTTAACATAATTGATTTCGCAGAGAAGCCCGCCTCAAAAATGGGTATAGCGTTTGATACTCAATGAACAAAAGTGCCATTTTCGTATTATTCTTCGGGCATTTTTGTATAAAGTGAACTTTCTTCTACGAAAACCTGCCCAGTGATAAATTAATCAAAAACCGCTCACATGTGGCCATATAAGACGTGTAGTTTTTAACATAATTTATTTTCAAGAGAAGGCCGTCTCAAAAATGGGAAGCATGTTTGATATTCAATAAACAAAAGTGCCCTTTTTGCGATATTCTTTGAGTATTTCCGCAGAAAGTAAACTTTCTTTTACGAAAACCTGCCCACGGATAAATTGACCAAAACTCGCTCACATTTGTCTACATAAAATGTGTAGTTTTTAACATAATTGATTTAGAAGAGAAGCCCGCCTCACAAATGCGTATAATGTTTGATATTCAATGAACAATGGTTCCATTTTCGTATTATTCTTTGAGTATTTTTGTATAGAGTGAACTTTCTTTTACGAAAACCTGCCCAGGGATAAATTGATCAAAAATCGCTCACATTTTGTCCATATAAAATGTGCTGTTTTCAACATAATTTATTTTGAAGAGAAGCCCGCCTCAAAAATGGGTATAATGTTTAATATTCTACGAACTAAAGTGCCATTTTCGTATTATTCTTCGAGTATTTTTGTATAAAGTAAACTTTCCTTTACGAAAACCTGCCCACGGATAAATTGATCAAAACTCGATCAAATTTGGCCATATAAAATGTGTAGTTTTCAACATTATTTATTCTGAAGAGAAGCCCGGCTGAAAAATGGGTATAATCTTCAATATTCAGTACAGAAAAGTGTCATTTTGGCGACATTCTCTGAGTTTTTTCGCAGAAAGTAAACTTTCTTTCACGAAAACATGCCCACGGATTAATTGATCAAAACTGGCTCACATTTTGACCACATAAGATGTGTAGTTTTCAACATAATTTATTTTGCAGAGAAGCCCGCCTCAATAATGGGTATAATGTTTATTGTTCAATAAACAAAAGTGCCATTTTCGCGATATTGTTTGAGTATTTTCGCAAAAAGTAAACTTTGTTTTACGAAAACCTGCCCACGGATAAATTGATAAAAACTCGCTCACATTCTGTCCATATAAAATGTGCTGCTTTCAACATAATTTATTTTCAAGAGAAGCCCGTCTCAAAAATGGGTATCATTTTTATTATTCAATAAACAAAAGTGCCATTTTCGCGATATTATTTGAGTATTTTCGCAGAAAGTAAACTTTCTTTTACGAAAACCTGCCCACGGATAAATTGATCAAAACTCGCTCACATTCTGTCCATATAAAATGTGCTGTATTCAACATAATTTATTTTCAAGAGAAGTCCGTCTCAAAAATGGGTATCATTTTTAATATTCAATAAACAAAAGTGCCATTTTCGCGATATTATTTGAGTATTTTCGCAGAAAGTAAACTTTCTTTTACGAAAATAAATTGGTATAATCTACTCATCTGGCAAAGTAGACTCCAACATTTTCTATTTTCTTTCCGATTTTCAGGTTACACTTGAGTTACACGGTTAGAAATCATTTATGAAATGGTCTGTATTCAGAGCCACAATTTATGGAAATAATCAAACTTTAGAATTTTATATTTTGTTTCTTTCCCAAATTTTGGGAGACCCGACCTTCCTCTTCACAAGTAGAGGCCCGGCAAACCCTTTTACCAAGTTTGACACAGTTGTCGACTAAGTATGGAAATAAATTGTAAGTGTGTAGATATATATATAAGCATGGATGTAACGTTTAGTTTCTGGTACGTGGTCAACGTCAAATTAACTTTTAAAATAAATTACCTATATTTTCGATGAATGCTCGAATTTGGAGGGATAGAAAATGATTAGAGTACTCAATCGCGGAAGACAGAAAAAGAGATAGGCAATGATTCAAATATATATTGAAGAGATAGAATGAAGTAAATAAAAAGATAAGGGTCCTCGGTTACGAAAGATAGAGAAAGATATTGAAACAGATTGAAATTCGTAATAGATAGACTAAGGGATAGTATCTCTAAGACTAAGTGATAATATCTCTTTCAGAGAAAGAGATAGAAAATTATTGAGATTAGGGATAGGAAAATATAGCGTTTTAGGGATGCAAAGTGACCCACTGAGAGAGATAGAATAGCTCTATCTTTTCCTATCCCAAAATGTCTATCTTTTTCAATATTTCTACTTCCAGCAGAACTCCTATGTTTGGCATAGGATGTTTAATTTTGTTTAATTTCAATGATATTTTCAATTTGTATTTTTTTTCATTCATATTTCAGTTTTGTATTTAATAATTTTAGATTTAAACATTCTAAATCGTTTTGTTTCAATTTTAATCAGTTTCAAATTTAATAATTTTTAGATTTTAATTTTAAATATATTTGCACAATTTTCAGTTTAAAGGTGAAAAATGTTGATTATTAGGTAATTTAAATTTATTTAAATAATTTTAATTTTGACGGGTTTAAGTATAGTTTAGTTTTCAAATTCAAATTAAAAAATTTTAATCGCTTCGAATTGAAAATGAGTTAAATTAAAAAGTTTTGAATTTTGAACGTTTTTAAATCGAAATAATATCATTTCAATTGCTTTGAAATTTAAATGACCCACTTTTCAAAATTCTATTCTGAAATCAATCAATTTCGAATATTTTGAAATTGTCCCATTTTCGAAATTTTAATCTGAAATCATTAAACTTCGAGAGTCTTCGATTCAAAATTTTTGACATAGTGTTGAGAGCTTATTCTGATAAAAAATTTATCGATTTCAATTTATTCAATTTTAAACGTTTTTTTCGAAACGATACAAGTTCAATTCCTGTCCATCACATTCGAAATATTCTCGTTTTTCAAAATTGTAATCTAATCTTAAATTGTTTGATTTGGAACGTTTTAAATTCAAAATTTTTGGATATATTTTTTTATTTCAAGTGCTTTTAATTCTAAATTATTATCTATTGTTTGAAAAATATGAAAAACTCTTAATATTTAAAAATTTGTTTCGTAACGGCTTTTTAAAATGTTTATATTTTTAATGTTAGGAAATAAAAATCCAGGGACGTAAACGCGAGATCGCACACGTTCACTTACTGCTATAGTTTATAATGTTTTAACGTTTGAGTATGCAAAAAGAACTTCTGAATTTAAAAACCGAATGTGAAACAATTAATAATTTGTCACTTAAAAATAAAGATTTTTTGTCACGAAAAGATCGAAAGCATTGTTGTCGCTTTTCCACAATGCCGATTGGGTAATTTTAAAAACTCGAAGGAACGAATGTTGCCAAATTCACACACACATAATTAAAACAATTTCAGTTGAAGGGAAGTGATAAAGAATGTCACATTTTTGTGCATAATGAAACTAACAAAAATATAAGATTAGCTAATGTAAAACTTTATTATTTCACTAGAGCCAGATATATTCAGCTAAATTAAATTTTGTATTTGGAATGAGCAAAAGTAACTTTATTGTCAAATATCAACCAAAAGTGTTATTTTTACAACAGAAAAATTACCATTCGTCAATATGTTCGTCGCTATATTGACATTTCCCTGACGAATTTTTCATTTTCCCTGATCGTTCTAAATTTTTCTTTTAGGAATAGTCGAGTTTTCAACTCAAAAAGATAATTTTGGAACCAAAAATGGAAGAACTACATTTTCAGTAAAATAATTGATTTTCAACCAAGAAAAAGGGAATTTTCAACAAAATAGTTAAATCTTCAACCAAAGTGTTCAATCTTCGATTAAAAAAATGAATTCTCAAAGAAAAGTGTAATGGTTTATATTTCCACCAAAAAATATGAATTTTTCAACAAATTATTTGAATCCTCAACTAAAACAGACTACCAATTTTCAAACAAAACAAAATCTCATCCAAGTTTTCAAGACAAAAAGACGAGTTTTTAACAAAAAAGTTGAATTGACAACTTAAAAATATGCATTTTCTACAAAAATAATTAATTTTTAAACCCCCAAAAAAAGCGATGTTTCAACCAAAAAGATGAATTTTCAACCAAGAAGATTGAATCTCTTTCAAAAAAGATGAATTTTCGACACAAAATGGAATAGCAACATTTTCAGTTTAAAAAAATGAATTTTCAATAAAAAAAAAAACTAATTTTCATCAAAAAAAAATTAATTTTCAACCAGATTTTGAATTATTAAAGAAATTTTCAACCTAATAGTTGAATTTTCAGCCTAACAAATAAATTTTCAACCTAAAAGTTAAATTAATCACCAAGAAGATTAATATTCTACTACAAAGGATAAATTTTCAACAAAATACAAAAATTTTCAGACAAATAGTAGAATTTTTAACTGAAGAAGATAAATGCTTAACTGCGAACATGGTATAGTTAAATTCTCAGTTAAAAAATTAATGTACGAAAAAAAAAATTCCAACAAATTAGTTCAATTTTTGAAGAAAAAAAAAGTGTTTTCGACTAAAATGATGAATTATCAACCAAATACAGGAAAAATCTTGAAAATTTAATTAAATTGTTGTATTGGAAGAAAAATTCTGTGACCAACGTAAAATTAAAATGATGATTCGAGCAAGGACTGATTTAAATACCCTGTACATTCCAGATTTTTTCGTTTTTATTTCTAAGCGGTATTTATCTTAAAACATATGTAAACCCTCTAAAGAGTCAAGTTTTTAAATGAAATTTGTCAAATTACGGGATCAAGATGGACAGAGAAGCTCAAATTTTTAATAGAACTAGCAAAAATTAACTGTTTGTAGTAAGTTTTGGTTTTAAAAACTATTATTTAAATGTAAATAATGCAAGGAAAATATAGAAAATGGCTATTTTTCATTTATTGTAAAAATACCCTTTTGACTGATATTTAATAATAAAGTTACTTGTGCTCAAGTAAAATATAGATTAAAATGCTGTCGTATGCGTCTATCTTGATTAAATAAAATTTTACATTATAAATCTTGAATTTTTCTCGGTTTCATCATGAACATAAATGTTAAATTTTTCTTACTCTCGAACTTCAAAAATAAAATGTTGTTATTAAAATAAAAAATTTCATACATTTATGTGCCAAAAATTTCCAGAAAATATGGTAACTGGAATCTTATAGAAAATTTGCATGGAATTCAATGGTCGAATTTAATTCTACCTTGATGAAGAGTTCATCCGAAAATACCTTTAAAATGTATTTTTTACGTTTTTTAAATGTTAAACAAATTTTAAAAGTACGATATCGGATTATTACACACGCTTATTTTAAAGAATTGTAAATAAATGAAAAAAATGGTGACATTCAAATTGAATTTACAGGAATTTTCTCACTATAATGAGGAAACTTCTCTATAAATCATACACAGCGTTCTCAAATCATACAAGATTTTCTATAAAATCTATAACTCTATGTACTCCAAGTTTACTGAGTTTAACTTGAAGGCTACTAAATCATTAGTTATTTCCAAAAATAAGAATTTAAAATCAATTAAAATTATGCTTCAAATCGACCAATTTTCAACTCGAATCGTTCAATGTTTAATAATCTTGATTATAAAGTACTTAGAATGCAATAAAAAATTGTAAGATTAAAAGAAATGATTGTAAACAAAATTAAAAAGAGATTATTTCTTATTGGTGCCAGGAAATATTATTAGTTTTCTCGATTTTTAGTTCTATTAAAACTATTCAGTTTTTATCCAAGTTCTACACCGATCTTCACTTAAAACTTTAAACATTATTGTATAAAAGTATTAACCGACTTAAAAATTATTAGTTTTCAACATGATAATTGTTGAAAAATAAAATAAAAGTAGAATCATTTTACTTACAAATAACGTATTTCCTAAGCCAAAAATAGTACCAAAGGATGTTACCTGAAAAAAAGTTTAGTATAAGAAAATAGGGGATCATTCATTTTTCTGAATCAAAAATAAATTTAAAGAGAAATAAATTAAAAATTAAAATAAGGTCTATTTATAAAAGTCTACCTCATCAGCACAAATTTTTATTCTGAACTTTGTGAGAGACTTTCTCAGTTTTTCTTCCCTGCGATCGACATTTCTGGTCTCATTTATCCCCTTCATAATATTTCCTAAATTTCCATTGTAGATATACTTCCATATTGTTCACTACATCAAATTAAATCGACTATTTTTTTCTGTGCATTATATACAACTCATTCTTTCGAAAATTTGAACTAAAAGACTTTCAAAGAATTGCAAAATTAGAAGTAGAAAATTTTCAAAATTGAACAAAATTTCGAAATGTAATTTTTAAAAGTTTAAATGAATATTAAAATATTTAAATCAGAAATTTAAAATTGAACACTGAAAATTATATATAAACAGAATTTTTCAATTTAGAATTAAGAATAAAGTTACGCCAATTTATATATATATATTATTAATTTTTTTATTAATTTTTTTTATTTATTTATTTTTATTAATTATTATTAATAAATATAAGATATGTTTATCATTATAAAATTGAACATTTCTTTTGCATTTGAAATTTATAATTCTAATGTACTGCGCAGAGCTGTGCTTTCGTCTCAAAATAGGAAGGTGATTCTATTTTTAAATCTATTGGTGTTTCCAAAAACAGATTCCATTCGGGTTTCACGTCTATGGCGTTGAGAATCGAAGAGACATTTTCAATCTTTCTGAGTGTTATATTGGCAGGATTTTTCCCCAAAAAAAGTGTAAACTCTTATCCAAAAAAGTTACTTTAAAAAGTGAAGGTGTCGTTGATGAATCGGCATATCTGAACTCAAAATCAGCAAAATAACAAGGAAGGTAAATTTCATTTAATTGCATGAAGTGTCAAACTTACTATCTTTATTAAATAAACTTATTATCTGATTAATTTAAAATCAAAATGTTACGAAAAATTTTGAATAAACGTAATTTTTTTTAATTTTAAGAATGCCAATATTATGTTTTCTGTTTAAGTTTATCTTTATAATAAAATATTCCAAAAACTGTTCTCTTTACAGATACTAATATTCTTAAATATGTCTTTAATCGTTGATGAACCTCAGGGAAAAAATAAAACTGACAAAATCCCAGAAACGCGAGAAGGATTAGAAAAAGATCAAAAAGAAATAACCGAATCCAAAAATCCATCTCCCCAAAATGACGAGATCTCAGAAAGGTCACAAGAATTACAAAAAGATCAAAAAGAAATAACAGAATCCAAAAATCCATCTTACCAAAATTACAAAATCCCGGAAATAACACAAGAATTACAAACTCATCATACAGAAATAACTGAATCCGAAAATCCATTTCCCCAAAATTGTGAAATCCCAGAAACGTCACAAGAATTACAAACAGATCAGAAAGAAATAACAGAATCCCAAAATCCATCTTCCCAAAATTACGAAATCCCAGAAAAGTCACAAGAATTAGAAACAGGTCAAAAAGAAATAACAAAATCCAAAAATCCATCTCCCGAAAATTACGGAATCCCCGAAATGTCACAAGAATTACAAACAGATCAAAAAGAAATAACAGAATCCAAAAATCCATCTCACAAAAATTACGAAATCCTAGAAACGACACCAGAATTACAAAATCATCATACAGAAATAACAGAATCCAAAAAACCATCTTTCCAAAATTACGAAATCCCAGATACGCCACAAGAATTACAAACAGATCCAAAAGAAATAACTAAATCCAAAAATCCATCTCCCCAAAATTACGAAATCCCAGAAAAGTCACACGAGTTACAAACAGATCAGAAGGAAATAATAAAATCCAAAAATTCATCTCCCAAAAATCACGAAATCCAGGAAATGTCAACAGAATTACAGACAGGTCAAAAAGAAATAACAGAATCCAAAAATCCATCTCTCGAAAATTACGAAATCCCAGATACGTCACAAGAATTACAAACAGATCAAAAAGAAATAACAGAATCAAAAATTCAATCTTCCCAAAATGAAAAAATCACAGAAACGTCACAAGAATTACAAACAGATCAAAAAGAAATAACAGAATCCAAAAATCCATCTCCCGAAAATGATCACGCCGATAAAGACGATATTAAAGATTTAAATTTTTGTGGAATGAAAAATTCTGTGAATCCGAACGTTTTCATAGAAAATTTCGAGCGTTTTGCAGCCAAGAAAAAATTAGATGAAAATGAAAAGCAAAATTGTTTTATACAATCTCTCGTCAAATACGCTGCCATTTGGATGGAAGAACGTGGATATGGAACATATGAGGAAATGAAAGAAGCCTTTCTAACATTTTACTGGAGTCAAGATGTTCAGAAATCTTTTAGAAATCACTTAGAACTTGGAAAGTACAGCACAAAATATAAATTAGCAATGGCTAATTACTTTTCTAAGTACGCCTATGGTGCCAAATTTTTAGAGAATGCTCCTTCAGAGATGGAAATAATTTCAAAACTTTCGAAACATTTTGGTCCTAATATAGAAAATGAGTTTTTAAAACAAAAGGTGCAGACTATCGAAGAAGCTGTGGACATGTTGAGAAGAATAGAGGCTTTGAAATGGAACAGGCCAATCAGCAAAACCCAAAAATTTTTCATGATGCCGAACATTTCTCCAGAAGATAAAAAGAAAAAAAGCTATCAGTTTTGGGCTTTTCTTTATTTTTTTGTTGGTGCCTTTGTAGGTTTAGGCTTCTTCGCTAAACTTTTTATGAAAAATTGATGAATCGATTGTTGCAAATACAAAACAAGAAGTTTAAGTATTTCTGGATGTAAGTAAAATTTGAGCTTTATTGTATTTTTAGTATATATTTATCAAATTTTGTATAGATATTACTTTAATTGTATGGCAAACTTGTGAATTAGTGTAAAAAAAAGTTACAAGGAGTATTAAAAAATAGAAAATATCTAAATTATAATAAAAATAATTGTTTCTTAATATTATTTGGTTCAACCAAAAGAAAAAAAATGTAGATTTATCACTTTACAGACGTTACTGTGAGCAATAAAAATTGGAATTTTGCAATCCCATAAATTTTCTTTTAATTTTTCTTAGTTTTCGATTTATACAAAATACAAATTTGAGCTAAAAAAATCTTTCACTCCCAGAAAACATTTGTTCTTTTTTGAGGATAATTTTAGTGATTTTTTTAATTATATTGAATTCCTTCGAATTATTTCGAATTCATCTTCAGTTTTTTGGAATTCCTTTGAAATCCACTGAATTTATTGAGTCTTTTTTAAATTTCCAATTTTTTTTTAATTCACCCTGAAGACTTTTAAAATCATCTTTAATTCTTGTGAATTTTATCAGGGTTCTATTCACTCCCAGTTTTATAAATTCAATGGAATTGTTTTGGATTTTATACATTTTGCTCCATTCACTTTTAATTCATTATTGATTCGTATCAAATTCATCAAATTTCCTTGGATTCTTCATTAAATTCATTCCAGTTTTACTAAAATTAATTAAATACTTTGGGTTTTTTGCAATTAATTTGAATTTATTTGGGAATCATCCTGAATTCTTATTAATTTATCCTGAATTCTTTTAAACTCTTTCTAATTTTTTGGAATTCACTTGAATTCCTGTAAATCCACTCGATTCTACTCGAAATTCAATGGACGGTTTTTTTAGTTTCTTGCATTCTTAGGAATTTCATCAAATTCTTTGGATTTCGCTTCGATTAGTCTAAATTCACACCAAAGCTAATCAATTCAATGAATTTTGTTAATATTTCTGAATTGTTTTCAATTCACATGAATTTTTATAATTTCTCTTATATTCCTCTAAATTCACTCGAATTTTATTTAATTCATTGGTTTTTTTAAATAGATTTTTTCAATTCTCTTAAATTCTGTTAAATGTACCCTGAATTTTGTTCACTCTCATTTTGTTAAATTCAATGGAAATTTTTTTATTTTTAAAATTTTGTCCAATTCACTCAAATTCTTATGAATTTCATCAAAGTTTCTTGAATTCCCTTAAATTCTTCTGAATTCGTTCCCATTTTACTGAAATCAATAGGTTTTTTTTTCAATTCATTTGAATTATTTTGAATTGAGTTTGGGGGACATTTCAGGTCATTAATTGTAATGACAATTAGAAAAATTTGCGTATTCTAAGTCCGATAATATTTGCAAACCTTTTTTTATTGTTTCATAAAATTACTTTTTAGGCGTGAAAGAATTTTTTAGCTTAAATTTGTATTTTTTTAAATCGAAAACTATGAAAATTAATATTTAGACCTAAAATGACCTAGCACCTAGCGGAACAGCTAAACAATTTTTTTGTAATAAAAATAATTAGCGGCAGTATTTTTTCACAAAAAGAAAGAAATTTAGTGGGTAGCATTTGCAAAATTTTAAAATTTAATTTTTGCGGGCACCCTAACAGACGTCCTATTTAAAATGCTTAATTTCGATCGCTTTTAAACCACATTTCTTCAATGTATCAATGAGTTTCGATATTTTCCCAATTTTGAACTATTAACAAAATTCTAGTTTCAAGGAGTTCACAAATTTGAGATTTTTGGGTTTTGGTTAGAATACCAAATGATTTCTTGAAACGATGACATTTTTAAAAAGTGTAATAAATGTGGAATTTGACTTTTAAACAATTTTAAATGTTTTGAAATCGAAACCAAATAATTACAAAATTGGTGTACTTTCTATCCCAACAATTTTGTGAAATTGTCTTCAGATGGTATTTTTTGAGATGACTCATTTGCGTAGACCACTTGGGTACTTACCCCCCAGAGATCTCAAACAATCCCAAAATCTACTACGACCTACGTCATTCTTCCTTTCATTCTCCAGCATTGTGCATCTGTGGAAGACGCAGCTGTGAAGTATTTAGAAAATTCTGCTGAAATTTTACTTTCGGAGTAAAATATACAAATAAGGTAAAATACTTATAATTTTTCTTTATATAATTTTATCAATATTATATAAAATAAAGTAGGAATTATAGTTAGTTATTATAACTTTTAAAAAAAGTTGTTATTTGTTTTAAAAAACCTTGAAGTTGTGTTTGTATGTGATTTCTATTGGTGGAAGAAAGAAGAAAATAGTTATAACAGGGGTGGGGTTATACGTGGAAGTAACGTTAGGAACTTATAGATAATATTTAGAACCTAAACCCAATAAAAAAAGGTCGACTATTTAGCTCCATCAAATTTTGCCGTATTTAAAGTTTCTAGTCCGGCAAATTTTTGTATCAATGAGGAACTTTCTGTTCCGATAATATTTTTTACTAGTTTGAAAAAATACTACAGTATTTTACAATTTTATCATAAAATGAGGAATATTAAGTTATAAATACACACAAAGCGTAATATAATCAAGAACATTACACACTAAAAGCACACTAAAGAATTGCTCGTCGCATTTTTTGCCGGATTTAAATTTTTTAGTACGAAATTTCGTTTCGCATTTCCACTTTTTTGGCAGTCAGCATTGATTTAAAAAATATTGACAACTTTATTGGTTAACGTCTCGTGATCCATACAAATAAAAATTATTACAATAAGTTTCAAGCTTGACAATGAAAAACTTGATTTTTGATCTTCAAATTCACTAGTGCCATCCTTCAAATTCACAAGTGTCACTAACACGCGTATTTTTTGAAGGGAGACTTGGAAAAGGGGTTCAACATGTGACAGATCACTCTTCTGTGCCCAGTAGGGTGATCCAAAAAACGCTTTTTACCCTAGAGGGCAAGCCCCCCCCCCCCAAAAAAAAAGTGTCCATTTCCGCAGAAAGAACTAAAACCATACTAATAGTTTTACGTATTATTGTTACTTTTTTGCAATTTCCGTCGTCTTTTTCATACAAATAATTACTAATGGACAATTTATATGTTTCCCATGACTCTAAAAAATTTTTAATTGTTTAAACAAATGTAACTTATTTAAACAATGATTTATTCCCATAAAATGTGAAAAATAATCGTATTTTCTGATTGAAATGTAATAGTTTGTCATTTTGGAGAAGTAAATTTTTCAAAAAACATGTAATTATTCAAACAATTACTTATTGTGTATTCTCAAAATTTCTAAAAATTGAACCAGAGATGTCCGGTTTTTTCTCAAATTGGTATCCTATGCTACTCTTTGTTGAATAATTATATAATTTTGATACATGTCTTTTAATGTTTAATACATTTCTATTTGTTTAAACAATTTTGATTTGCTTAAGCAGTTTTTTTTCGAAAACTTTTAAAAAAAGGAAATGAAATAAAATACATATAATTATTTTTCTGACTGTATAGTGTATAGAAAAAATATATTATCCATTTTTAAATTGTTTAAACAAATGTAATTTGTTTAAACAATTATTTTTCCAACAATATTTTTTAATAGTATTTTCTGAATATAAATACACTTTTATAATTTAAATTTTATTATGACTTTCATGATTTATTTAATAATGCGCTAAAAAATATGTAAAACATTCATACTCCATTTGAAGGAAATTTGAAAAGAAAACCAATAATTAATTGTATAAATAATAACACAAAGTTCTTAGCAGAATTTATTACTCCTCGAAATCATTCAATATTATACTTCGTTCAGAAAATATGATTTTAAAAGTATTTTTGGAAAAGTAATTGTTTGAACAAATTATATCAGAAAAATAATTATACGTATTTTATTTCATTTCATTTTTTTTAAGTTTTTGAAAAAAACTGCTTAAGCAAATCAAATTTGTTTGAACAAATATAAATTTATCAAAAATGAAAAGATATGTATCAAAATTATATAATTATTCAACAAAAAGTAGCATAGGATACCAATTTGAGAAAAAACTGGCCATCTCTGGGTCAATTTTCAGAAATGTTGAGAATAAACAATAAGTTATTGTTTAAATAATTAAATAATGTTTTAAAAAAATGTACTTCTCCAAAAAATGACAAACTATTACATTTCAATCAGAAAATACGATTATTTTTTACAGTTTTGGGAATTAATAATTGTTTAAATAAGTTACATCTGTTTAAAGAATTAAAAATTGTTTAAAGAGTCATGTCCTCATGTCCTTCGGAAATGGAAATTTGAGGGGGGGGGGGGGCTTGCCCTCTAGGGTGAAAAAAAATTGTGCAATGTATTTTTGGACCACCCTATTATATATAGGGGAGCGGCGCCGAATGCGGCGCGGCGGCTAATGTGGCGCGTTCGAGTTTTCGAATATTAACGCATTTTCTGACAACAGTCGCCTCTGGATGCTTTCTTAGAGCTACCATGTATCACTTTATAGGTTTTTAGTCGCTTGCTTCCTGATGTTCCAGGAAGTTTCTTACAATGCGACAGGTGTTTAATAAACCCGCCTTCTGAGCTGTTGCAGTACCCTACTGACTCCTAAATGTTCAAAATGTTGAGTGCATCTTGCGTGCATATTTCCTGTAGCCAAAATCAGAATAGGATGAATAGAGTCATGTTTCACATTCCTCCATATTGTCTTTACTTCATACCTTAGCCCGCTATACTTGTGGATCTTAGTTGCATAGGTGGCTTGCAAATTTCGGTTGAGTGAACAAGGAATGTCGATGATGTGGGATCTTCCATATTATTATTATATTATTATTATTATGAGAAGTTGTAGGCTCCCGAAGCAACGATCATGGTTCCTCAATGCAACCAATCCTGACGCAACTGGAACGTGTACGTCATCTACTTCTGCTTCTTCTGCCCTAGAAGGTAAGCAATAGCGGGAAATTTTCGCGAGGCAACATCGTGCAATACTGTTGCTTGGAGTCAGGTCTCTAGCCTCGGATGACCTTACGCGGCAGACGGGACAGTTGGAGATGAAGGTTTCAACTCTGGATACTTTTTTAAAGCTACCAATCTTTGTAGAATGTTATGAGGAACAGTGTTGACGGACCAGAGGAAGTGATCCCAGAAGAACAGCCTTTTGCATCCGGCTCGCGATGGACTGAGCCTGACGCTGGCAAGCCGGGATTTGGTTGAGTTGGCGTTAAAATAGGAAGCTTTCATACCCCCAAGACAGCCCATTATAAGAACAATAAGATGGACATTGTAGCCTGGGTACAGCCTGCTCAGCTCGAAAAGAAGTGCTTGATATTTCGTCCGTTGTTATCTCTCCTTTGACGTGATATTACCATCGACTTGTGCCGAGAATTCAATCACGTAATTGATCTTCGTCTTAAGATCTTGGAGGACAGTATCAGGCTTTGTAGCACTGATACGTTGAGTGGTGGAGAATGAGAAATTCCAGTAGATGTTACACTGATCATTCACCACAACGGACTCGAGTTCCCTCTAGGCGTATGGCAAGACGGGCATTAAATCAACAGGCACGCATATTTTGAGCGTCCACTTGAGAATATGTCCAAGTGTTTCTGGCTCTTGCTTGCACGCTCGGCAGTTGGTATCGCTTACAGTTACATTCATTATGCGCTCGCAGTAAACTAAGGTGTCTATAACGCCGTCTTGACAGGCAAAAAGAAATTCTTGACAGGCAAAAAGATATACCTCAGTCTCCGATATCAATCCAGCAAATTTAAGAAACATTTTGGACAGACCCATCGATAGCTCTTCTCTACGTATAATGTCGTAGAATTTACCATGAAGGGGGTTTTCAGCATTTTCTCTTAGTAGAAGCGAATGTTCTCCTTCCTGTACACGACTTTTGAGCATCACAGGTGTTAGTGATGCTAGGCCATGTGTAGGGTCGCTGGAATCAAATGGGAGACCAAGCTCCTCTGCGGCACGGTTCATGTAACCTCTGCATGAATCCTCTTCGCTAAGGTGTGCTTCTTTGCCAACAGGTAAGAATGTCCCTCCTGAGTTGGTCTGACCATTTAAAACGATGTTCTCGCGTTTATCTCGGGCCATTGCCTGGTCGTCGCCTCGGTTCAGTCCTATTGCCACTCCCAGCTGAACCATGTCCTCCATTCGAGAGAGGCCTATTGTGGGTGGCACTGCGCGATACTGATGACGTAACCGCATAATTCGTTGCATTGGGAAGTTAGCCCTATGCAACGTGGCTGACTGCAAGAGCAGGAGCTCTCGGGTGATAGGGTCGCCTCATCCCTATGCACGAAATTATTATTAAATTTTTATTAAATTATTATTACATCTTTATTATTATTGCAATTATTATTACAATTATTATTATGTGTCAATTATAAATTTGGAAACTAAATGTTTACAACAGACAAATGAACATGTATATTAAATATACGTGTATAATTAAAATTTGGTATAATTTTTTATTCAGCTGCGCTTCCGAAGTCTGATTCAAATAATCGGACATAATTTGAAGAAACGTGAGAAGTGCAACACATGCTGGTTCTATTATACTATCCATAAAACGTGCATGTCCTCTCCTTCATATACCAGTGAACCAATAGACAGCTCAAGTCCACGATGGGAAAGTCTGGAAGTGCCCATTGTACATGCCACAGGGCATTCCACAGCCAGTGGTAAATATTTCTTATTACACATCTATTCGTGCTTTACTGGCAACTTGAAACCTGAAATTAAATAACAATATGTGCTGCGACCTAATTAATTCCTAAACGTACATACATATATTTATTTGTTCATTACATTGATAAGTATGGTTCTTTACTAAAGTGAGTACACCGAATCCGAATCCAACCTTTAAAAGAATACCTAACACGCCAGGTTTTAAATAAGAGGACTTGAAGCACCTATAAAAATACGTTTATGGCATTTTTGAAAATGTATAGTCCATACACATGAACAGGACGTGCTAACCACATTTGAAAAAGGTTTCTTTAAGCTTGAAGCTTTATCTTAGCTTTAAGAAAACAAAACCTTAGCACGGTGAGCCCACGAGTAAGTTTAACCCAAAGGTTTCTGCACTTTCAGTTTTCTTCTTGTTTCTATTTTAGGGATGCCCCATGAGTATTTTAAGACCAAAATACAAATAATTGTTAGACCCATTTTTGAGAAAAATTATTTTTTTTGTTTTTAAAAATGAAGAATTTCATGTTTCTCGAAAATTATTTCTGGATAATAAAAAGTTTAGAGGTCAAAATTGTTCTCCTGTTTGAAATGTATAGAACTATACTATTTTACAATATTCTAGCAGAGTCTCCAGAACGTGGGATTTTTCGACCCTCACCACTTTCCCATCTGGGAGAATACATGCAAGCGTAGCGTCGGTGAGTCGGCCAGCCTCGTGTAAAGCCGAAAATGCACGAGGCACGAGCACGCAACCGAGCTACGAGTGGATGCAGAGCACTCGGCTCCCGAACATTGCCCCCACCCCCCTCCAACGACGCTCGGCTCTTCCATGGTTCATTCCAATCGTTCCAATTCCAGGATACTTATGACGTTCAAAATACATTCATGGCAATATGAAGATGCCCTAAAACTATAAAAAAAAAAGTTTAATCAATCAATTATACAATCAAGAATATTTCTTCTTCTAAAAATTCCTTAGTTAATAATAATTTAATCGTGACACTTGAAGTATAATTAAATACTTCTGCCCAAGATAGCACTAAACGCATGGGCGCGAACCGCATGTTCACATTCCTAGATTTTTATTTTTAAATAAAAATTGTAAAACGTTCTAAAAATTTTTAAAACGAAATCTTCTTTCATTATTTTTATTTAAAAAAAATGAAGAAAAAAATGATAATAATACAAAAATCCTCTAATATTGCCTTTTAGAGAAAATAATGTTTAGCATTTTCATTTTGAATTCTTTTTCATTTTAGCATTTGAACTGCTCAAGAAGAAAAGAATATTTTTTTTTTAATTTGATCAATGAATAAGAAAATAAATAACTATTTTTTAAGTAAAAACTTGGAACCTTCCAAAAAATAATTATTGGATAATAAAAGCCATGAAGATTAAATATGATATCTTTTTTCTTCTGAGAGACAATCGATAGTTTCGAGGCATTGATTCATTTGTTAATGAAAAATTTGTATAATTCCAGAATTGGCAAATGTCTGCGAAACTTATAGCTCATCAAAAATATGTAGCAATGTAATTAAAAGTTATTTCTAGGAAAATTTAAAACAGATAACAATAGAAGAGTACTAACTGCTACACGCTCCATATAAATCGTCTAGGCGAGGTCGGGTTTTTACGCTGTAGTGGCGACGTTTGACCACTTCCATTGTTATTTACAGACGATTTAGTTGTAGGTATAAATTATATATCAGGTAAGTGCATTTCTGCAAGTACTTATTTTCTCACTCGATCTTGAAACGGCAACATGGAACGACAACTGGTTTGTGAAGTTTGTGGAGAGAAATTCTATCACCAAAAGAATTTGAATCGACATTGCGGGAGCGACATGAAGTAGATTCTTCAAATTTGAAAATTTTTCCTCGTTCTATGTGTGAGAGATCATTTTCATCAAAATCAAGCTTAAATCGACATAAGAAAACTGTGCATTCTCATTGTGACTATTCAATTTAGTTTCAAAAACTTGACATGTGCGGAATTTTAATATTATTAAAAAAAAAGAAAACTTCGAATTTCATAAAAAAAATATAATTTCTGAAAAGTATTCAAAATAATTAACATATTATACAGATTGTACATAATTATTTTTAAAAAATGTTGAAAAATTTATTTGTATAATTTATCAATTTGGGGAATTAACATACAATTTTATTATTCAGTTCAAAATTTAACAGTTTGGTTGAAAAAAAAGTAAATCTTTTTGGCCGACAATTAAACTATTCAGTTCAAAATTAATTGTTTTAATATTCTTCATTATAGTTGAAAATTCAACTTTTTTCTTAGAATATTAATCTTCTTGGTGAAAAATTCATTTTTTTTGTCGAAAATTCATCTTTCTGATCGAAAATGTTACTATTTGGTTCAAAATTAATTTTTTTTGTTAAAGATTCATCATTATAATTGAAAATTCATTTCTTTGGTTAAAATTTGAACTATTTTGTTCAAAATTCGTCTTTTTTGGTAAAAAATTAATCTTCATGGTTGCAAATACATCTTTTTGATCGAAAATTAAACTATTTGGTTCAACATTAATTTTGTCGTTGTTAAAGATTCATCATTATGGTTGAAAATTCATTTCTTTGCTTAAGATTTGAACTGTTTTGTTGAAAGTTCAACTTTTGTGTTAGAATATTAATCTTCTTGGTGAATAATTCATTTTTTGGTCAAAAATTCATTTATTTGGTATAAAATTTGACTATTTTTTGAAAATTCGTTTTATTTTGCTTAAAAATTAATTTTTCAAACTAAAAATATATCTATTCCATTTTTGGTTGCAAATTTATTTTTGTTAATTGAAAGTTCTTTTTTTTTTGGTAGAAAATTAAACACAGGGCCGCATTTAGGGGTGTGGGGGCCCTAGGGCCGGTTAAAATGTGGGGACCTTTTGTAATTTCTTCCTTCCTTCTGAAAAAAGGCAATAGCCCTGGGGCCATGGCCCCGCTAGCCGCGTGCTAAATTCGTCCCTGATTAAACGGTTTCGTTCAAAAGTAATTTTTAAACTAAAAAAATAACTATTCCATTTATGGTTGAAAAATCATCTTTTTGGCAGAAATTAAACCGTTTCATTCAAAATTAATTTTTTTAACTAAAAATATAACTATTCCATTTTTGGTTGAAAACTTATTGTTGTTGATTGAAAATTCTTTTTTTTTTCGGTAGAAAATTAATCTTTATGGTTGAAAATTCATCTTTTTGGTAGAAAATTGAACTGTTTCGTTCAAAATTAATTTTTTGAACTGAAAATATAACAATTCCATTTTTGGTTGAAAATTTATTTTTGGTAATTGAAAATTCTTTTTTTTTTTATAGAAAATTTATCTTCATGGTTGAAAATTCATCTTTTTGTTAGAAAATTAAACTGTTTCGTTCATAATTAATTTTTTAAACTAAAAATATAACTATTCCATTTTTTGTTGAAAATTTATTTTTGTTAATTAAGAATTCTTTTTTTGTTTTGTTTGTAGAAAATTAATCTTTATAATTGAAAATTCGTCTTTTTGGTAGAAAATTAAACTGTTTCATTCAAAATTAATGTTTTTAACTAAAAATATAATATTTCCATTTTTGGTTGAAAATTTATTTTTGTTAATTAAGACTTGTTGATAAATGTAAGAGATGATATATCAACAACAATTTTAAGAGATATAATGCAATTCGATATATTTTAAACTATTCTAAAGGTTTTAAGTTATTTTTTAAAAATCCAACGAATTTTAAGGGATTTCGTTCCAAAATGCGTTTTCAAATAGTTTGTTCTTAATATTGTAAACGTCCAGAGACGTGAAACGCACGTGCGTTTAGTGCTATCTTGGGCAGAAATATTTAATTATACTTCAAGTGTCACGATTTAATTACTTTTAATTGAGGAATTTTTAGAAGAGGAAATATTCTTGATTGTATGGGAATGACTTGAAATATATAAAAATGGTTTATTAAACATTTTCTATGTTTTTCGGGCTTTTTTATATTAACATGAATGGATTTTAAACGACCTAAGTATCTTCGAGAGCCAAGGGTATGTGACGTTTAGGCGCCGGACGTTTAGGCGCGGGAAGTTTAGGTGCCAGGACGCTTAGGCGCTGGACGTTTAGGCGCCGGGATGCTTAGGCGCCGAGCGGTTTAATCACAGTAAACTCTGAGGTATCAAAAGTTGGAAATTAAAAGACAATAATGAGTAATCGTTATTTAAAAAAAAACCTTACGTTTGAAGTTTTTTTGAAATATATAGCGACCGATTGGACACACTATTTATCATTGCAATGTTATCAATATTTGTCGTCCTAGGTTGAAAAAGAACAACTTTTTGACTGCAAATAAAAATTTAAGAATTTGGAAAGAATTGATCACGGTCATCGAAATTAAAACATTCGAACAATAATTTTAGTGTTTAAAATGAAAGCTTTGAAAACTTTTCAATTGAAAGTTTTTGAATAAAAAGCTGTTGAACTGCAAAATTTTAACTTTTGTACATTGTATAGTCAAGACATTTTAAGAAGTAGAAATCCACGCTATCATTTTCAATGCTATGATTTGAAGAGTGATTCGAAAAATGTATTAACTTTCAAAATGATATCATTTCGAGGAATTTTAAGCTAGAAACATTAATTTGTACACTAAAATTTGTTTTGAAGTCTTTTCAAATATTCTCTTAAAAATTTGTTAAAAAAAAATCATTCAAAAATTTTCCAGAAATCTAGTAATAATTTTATCATCTAGAATTTCGAATTTTTGCTACAATTTTTTGAGAATTCCTTCAAAAGTAAAAAAATTACCTAAAAATCATTCAGGGTCTACTGTGATTAAACCACTCGGCGCCTAAACATCACGGTGCCTAAACGTCCTGGCGCCTAAACGTCACGTCTCCGGGAGCCAAGTGTTCTGCGTCCACTCGTGGACGGACGGACAGGCAGACAGACGCCCACCGCCAAAATTCGATTTTCGGCTTCAGGGGATCTCAAAAAGTGGAGATACGTTGAAAAACTGATGTGTGAAATTTCTGGCAATTCTAATACTTTCTCAATCATAAATGATCAGATTGAAAAAATTGATTACAAATTTTTTTTTATGGATTTTATTATTTCATTGAATAGCTTTTAGGAAATAAAGAATTATGGCCAAATACACTTATGGTGAAAAATCATGTTTTTTCTAAATTATTAAAAAAAATTTTTGTCCCAATTTGTATTATTGTTTGGACCTCGTCGTGCAGACTGCAGACATCTTTGATTCCCCCACCCCCTAACCTGAAACCCCTTATTAAATATTGTCACTGCAACCACCAGCTAACTTCACTTCGTTAAGTGCTGAGTGGAAAACAATGAACAAAATGCATGGTACAAAATATTATTTTTGTAATATCTTTATAATGAATAATAATAATGATCATTTTATTATATCATTAAATAGTTCATAAAAAATATAAACTATTTTTCAAATATAATTATATAGTAAAGATTAGTTTTTACGAAGATATTAGCAAAATAGGGCAAAAATGGACCGAATCTCAACGAGTGGATGCGGAGCACTTGGCTCCCGAACATTGCCCCCCCCCCCATAATCGACGCACGGCGCTTCCACGGTTCATTCCAATCGTTCCAATTCCAGGATACTTAGGTCGTTCAAAATACATTCATGGCAATATGAAAAAGCCCGAAAACATAAAAAATGTTAAATAAATCAATTATACAATCAAGAATACTCCCAGCAGACACTGTTATATAACTGTGACGTAACAGTTCTAGAACGGAAAAGAATAGGTTCTGTGACAGGTTAAGAACATACTCAGACCATGGTCCGAGTAATGTCGTCCCTAAATGGATGTAGCAGTTCTATAACGCTGTTACAGAACCATGTTCTGTCAGAGATCTGTAACATTTCTGGAACGGCGTTATATGTAAAAAATATAGTTAGAACAATTTAGGAACAGTGTTACAAAATAACCAGGTTCTGTAATAGTGCCGCAATACATGTAACAGTGTTACGATGTAAATTTTTTTTGTAATCGTTCTGTAACAATTCTGGAACAGCGTTTTATGTGAAAAAGTATTTTTAGAACAATTTTGGGACAGGGTTACAGAGTATCATTGTTCTGTACTAGTGACGTAGCAGATAAGTAACAATGTTACGATGTAAATTTTTTCTGTAATCGTTCTGTAACAATTCTGGAACAGCGTTATATGTGAAAAAGTATTTTTAAAACAATTTTGGAACAGGGTTACAGAGTAATATTGTTCTGTAATAGTGACGTGACACATATGTAACAGTGTTATAATGTAAACTTGTTCTGTAATCGTTCTGTAACAATTCTGGAACCGCGTTATATGTCAAAAAGTATTTTTAGAATCGTTTAAGAACAGGGTTACAGAGGAACATTGTTCTGCAATAATGCCGTATCACATATGTAACAATGTTATGATGTAAATTTGTTCTGTAATCGTTCTGTAACAATTCTGGAACCGCGTTATATGTCAAAAAGTATTTTTAGAACCATTTGGGAACAGGGTTACAGAGGAACATTGTTCTGCAATAATGCCGTAACACATATGTAACAGAGTTACGATGTAAATTAGTTCTGCGATCGTTTTGTAACAATAACAGAACAGGTTTATAAGGATATGTTACCGTTATGTAAAAAATATGGTTATGTTACGTAGTTACAGAACGAGCATAAAACAAGTACAGAAAACGTATACTGTAACACGTGTCACATTCTAGTGAATGTTTCAGAGAATGTTCTATCACTCTGTTCGATATCAGTTACATTACAGAATTCCCGAACTGTTACATTCCCTTACAATAACAGCGTTACAGAACAGTGTGACCTTCATGTTCCGTTCTTGGAACACCTGCGATATTCTAGTGACATAACATTTCTATCACTCTGTTCTATATTAGTTACATCGCAGAATTCTAGAACTGTTAAAAATTCTCACAGTAACAGCGTTACAAAACAATGTGACCTTTATGTTCCCTTCTTGAAACACGTGCGACATTCTAGTTACATCACAGTTCTATCACTCTGTTCTATATTAGTTACATCACAGAATTCTAGCACTGTTAAAAATTCTCACAGTAACAGAATTACAGAACAATGTGACCTTTATGTTCCGTTCTTGGAACAAGTGCAAGATTCTTGTGACATAACAGTTCTATCACTCAGTTCTATATTAGTAACATCACAGATTTCTAGAACTGTTACATATCCTTACAGTAACAGCGTTACAGAACAAAGTGACACGTATGTTCTTTTCTCGGAACACCTGTGACATTCTGGTGACATAAGAGTTCCATCACTCTGTTCTATATTAGTTACATCACAGAATTCTAGAACAGTTACATATCCTTACAGTAACAGCTTTATAGAGCAATGTGACCTGTATGTTCCTTTCTTGGAATACGTGTGACATTCTGGTGATATAAGAGTTCCATCACTCTGTTCTATATTAGTTACATCACAGAATTCTAGAACTGTTACATATCCTTACAGTAACAGCGTAACATGACAATGTGACCTTTATGTTCCATTCTTGGAACACGTGTGACATTCTGGTGACATAAGAGTTCCATCACTCTATTCTATATAAGTTACATCACAGAATTCCAGAACTATTACGTATCCTTACAGTAACAGCGTTATAGAACAGTTTGACCTTTATGTTCTGTAATTGTTATGGCACAGGATTGTAACCTTGTTATGTATAAATGTTCCCGTTTTGTTATGTAACATTTACAGAAAGTGTCCGCTGGAAACCTGCTCTTATCCAAGTATCTTCTCAACCTCTTCATCATCTCTTTTAAGGCCTCCTCACTTCTAGCCAGCAACACTATGTCATCTGCATACGCTAGTGACCAAATTCTAACCCTTCCTATCCAAAAGAACCTTATGATGACTGACACTTCCGCATTTATACCTTCTGAAATTATCAGTTTGTCACTTAGAAACATTCCGACATTTCTTCTTTTTTTTAGTTTTTTTTTAAGTTTTATATTTTAGGCAAAACCAAAAAACTAGTATCTTTTTCTTTATTATTAATTAATTTTTTTTCAACAAATTATATTTAAATGTTTAAGTATACTAATGTATTTCGAAACTGCGAAGACAACTTTTTGTCACATCAAAATTCGTATCATAGTATTTTAAAAATGTTTGTTCATTTTTTTCCCCATTAAAAGCTTTTCCAAATTCGATTAAGTAACAATAAAAAATGATTTAAATAAATTTGTATCCTTATATTAATTTACCAAATAAAAAATTATCATAATATCATGGCCAACAGTAAAATATGCATGTTCTTTTATATGAAATATTTGTATATTCGCAAATGTTTCTAGACCTTCTGAGTTGTTGCTATAATATTACTAAATAATAATAAGTAGAACAAAATAATACTAAGATAGATTAAACAAATTTTGAAGATTCGTATACAGGTCCATTCTTAGATAATATTAATACATTTTCTTAGTAGTACTTCAGGCTTATAATTGAAGGATTTTTTAATTTAATTTATTCATATTTTTAATTACGAA
The DNA here is from genome assembly GCA_011634705.1 of Andricus grossulariae. Classification (NCBI taxonomy): domain Eukaryota; kingdom Metazoa; phylum Arthropoda; class Insecta; order Hymenoptera; family Cynipidae; genus Andricus; species Andricus grossulariae. The sequence goes on from JAABKJ010007545.1 coordinate 304,747,827, forward strand.
GGTTTCGTTAAAATCTCTAAATTTTATGCTATCATGTAACATATACCAAGAACGGGCAGAAAATCTACCGAAAAAAAACCAAAGCTAATAAAAATCCCATCCGCATCTAACAGGATTTGCAAGAGTTGAAAAAATATACACTGCAGAGATAAATAAAGCAGAAGAGGAAGCAGTGGAAAAAATACAAGGGCAGGAGTTTGCCGTCCAGCAGATTCTGCTTCTTCCAGAATACAGATCATCGTCTGTGTTGGTTTCTAGTATTCTAGGCTCGATACTAGACATAACAATAAGTTATGAAAATATTAAAGAACTTCAGTAAATTCCGGCAAAATCAACTGTGGATTTAATTTAAATTAAAGTTGGTTTTTATTATTATTTTTTGGCTGATTGAGCTGATTGGCTGATTCGCCGAAATTATGTATATGTTCAGTTAACATCGTATCAATTCAATCCCACTTTAATTTAAGTTACAATAAAAATAAGTTGCCTTTAAATTCGTTGACATAATTCAACTTTTAATTCAATGTAATCAAATATACTTTCAATTGAGCGATATTAGGTCAATACTAATTCAGTTGAGTTTACTTTAATTCAGCTGAACAGCCAGTAAATATTATTGATATTACAAATATATTGATTATATTCACACTTGAGTTAAAGTACCGAACATATAACTTTGATGAGGTATATATAGCATAGTCACTTATATCTTCGTAGTACACAACTTTAAACGTTTACCTGAATCAGAAAAAATGTTATTCGTGCTTGAGAATAACGAGAAAAATTCAAATTGTCGTGATCTTGACCTTTAACCGCTTTGTGCGAACGGAGAATTTTCTTTTTGCTTAAATTTTCAGGAAGTCATTTTGCCACCCGCCAGAAACTTCTCACCCCCCCCCCCCCCCCCCCGTTCGTAACCTTAAAGCCATTCCCGCGTGCCAAAAATATGCCACGGCACTTGCGAGATGGATGCAGAAAGCTGTCATGCTTGGGTCGCTTCGTGTCCTCAAAGCTCACGAGAGTTTCGCCGGCTTGTCGTTGTGATTTCGTCATGTCCTGTGACCACCTATCTCACGGCTGTGAGACGTGGCCATGAATGGGATTTACCGGGGTCCTACTGGTATCTGATTTCATTTTTTAGATGACAGTTGTTCCCAGTGGGACCCGGCGGTGGTTGTTAATCTTTAGTTTTTAATTATATATATAGACTTCACGTTGTCGCCTCAGGAAACTGAGGCGACAACGTTTTGCCTATTTTTTTATGTAAATCCATTTGAGATGGACTTTTATTGCATTTAGCGCAAAAACGTTCTGAGGCAACAACGTTCACCCTTTACCGGCAATATCTCCTCCCTAGTTCGAGTATATTTCACCGGCGCTATTGTCGCCATACTAGCAGATATACACTGTACGTTGTCACCTCTATGATATATAAATCCGGGTAATAGCTACCACAGGTTCGCATCCAGCCCCTTGACCTGCCTTTGGCGGACCTATTGTTTCGGCCGAGTGGAGCTCTGGCCGTACAGTCTTGTTCAAAAAGACGCAAGGCTTGCACTGCGTTGTCTGCATTTAAGCCAACAATTACAAATTATTTTACTGATTCTTTCGTTTTTTGGTTCAAATGTAAATTATTTCATATTATGGAAACGGAAATTAAAATTCCATTGTCTTTGAATTAATTCATTTAGAATTTATCCATGTTATTATGAATAATTCATTGCATGTTTTAAAAAAATAGATTATTTATGGGTGATTACGAAACCAATCTATTTCGATTATTACTTTTTCCAAATAGGAAAAAAAAAACTATCAAAAAATTTTAATGTATTTCCAATATTGCTAATATTTAATGCAACACTGCATTTACTCTTAGTGAATCGGTCGGTGGCTTTCGCCGGCCGAAATTTGAAAAGTGTCAAATAGTCAGATTCTAATAGTAAGATTCAATCGTGAATGTTAAAGTTTGAAAATGGTTCAATTTTTATTAAAATGAGTATCTGTATATTTTTGGGGCCACTGAAATCGAATTTGGTATCAGAATTCCAAAATTAAAAATGGCTTATACCAAAATTTGAAAATCGTTGAATTTTTATTTAAATGAGTATTTTTAAGTTTTCGAGGTCGATGAATCCGAATTTGGTATCAGAATTCCAAAATTCAAAATTGAGGACCTGATATCGCAAATAAAAAAATTTTCAAATGCTTGAAATTTTATGAGACTTAGCATTTATACATTTTTAGGGTCGCTGAATACAAATTTCGCACTATGATTTTAAAATTTCAAAATTCTAGAGATTTTTTAAGGCCGCTGAATCCAAGTGTGAGAGTAAATTTTTTTGTAACTGTTTGGTTGAAAATTAATATGTTTCACTTGAAATTTCAAGTTCTTTTTTTCTTGTTGACAATTAATTTTCTTGACTGAAAATGTAACTGCTGGTTAAAAATTATTCCGTCTTGGTTGTGGATTCAACTATTTTGTTCGAAATTTGTTGTTTCTTAGTTGAATTCAACTGTTTTTGTCTTCAAATTAAAATCTTTTCTGGTTGAAATACTACCTATTACATCTTTCATTAAGAATTAATTTTTTGCAGAAAAATCAACTAATTGGTTTAAGGTTGAACTACATTGTAAAAAATGAATTTTTCGGTTGAACATACATGGTTTTACTTCCAAATTCACCTATTTGGTCGTGAATAAACTTTTCTGTAGATAATTCGTCTTTTTGGTTCGAAAATTCGAAAATTTTCTAGAAAAGTGGACTAAAAGGTTACGATTTTATAGTTTGTTGAAAATTCATATTTTTGGTTGATAATTAAACTATTTATTTCAAAATGTAACTATTTTGTGTAATTTTTGTTCATTGTATGTGGAAAATTCAACTATATGGTCGTAAATGTACTGTTATTATCCCACTTATGGTTGAAAATGTATCCCTCTCAAGTTTATGATTCAAGTTTTTGGTCGTAAATTAACCTTTTTTTTTAAATTCGCCCTTTTGGTTATAATACTATTCTTGTTTGTTAAAAAATCATCATTTAGTTTAAGGATGCAACTATTATGATAAAAATTCGTCATTCTTCATTAGATGAAAATGGTCGATAATTTGCTTTTTTTGTTGCAAATTTGTTTTTTTAACTGAAAATTTATTGATTCCATTTTTGGTTGAAAATTCGTCTAACTAAATAACTATTTCTTTTAATTCTTTCGTTTTTATGAAAAAATCATTGTTTTATCTGTAAAGTTTTATTCCACTTTTGGTTGTAAATTTATCGCTAATAATTAAAAAATTAAAATATACTTAGTCGTAAATCAACTTTTTTCCTAAAAATGCATATTTTTTTAATGAAAATTAAACTATTTATTTAAAAATGTAACTATTTTTTTGGAAATTCTTTTGTTTTTGAACATTAGTTTTTTATCTGAAAAGTTAATTATTCCACTTTTGGTTAAAAATGTATCTCTTTTCAGTTACAAATTTAAATATTTGGTGAAAAATTCATCTATTTTCTTGAAAATTCGTCATCTTGATTTTAAAATTAATCTTGTTTGTTGAAAATTCATAATTTTGTTTGAGAATTCCATTATTTTGTCAAAAATTTGTCATTTTTCATTGGATGCAACTGGTTTTTAATTCTTATTTTTTGTTGAAATTAGTTTTTTAAAATGAAAGTTTAACGGTTCCATTTTTGCTTTGAAATTAATTGTTTTGATTAAAAAATGTAACTATTTGGTAGTAAATTGACTTTTTCAAAGTTTGTATCAGAAAAGTTAACCATTGTATTTCTGGTTAAAAACGTATTCTTTTTAGTTGAAAATTTAAATATTTTGTAGAAAATTTCTCCTTTTAGTTAAGTCTTTGCCTTAGAATGCAACTACTCAATTTTTCTTGACGATAATATTGGTACTTAGTGTATTGATAAGGATTAAAATTTTATTTTTTCATTTGAACTGTGTCACGCGTTACAAAGCTTTTGCGAACCCACTCCTATGTGATAGTTTGTAACTTTAGGGCACACCCCCTCCCCCTGCCCCCTTAGTGTGTGGTGTAATATGTGGACGCTCCGTGATACATCTCCGGAATGTGTTATTCTCTATAAAAGATATTTTGTTAATTTTTTTTCATTCAATGAATATTTATCCAACAATAAGCAGTAGGATGCTAAAATGAAGTTTAAATTTGTCAAAGGTTCTTCTTTTGGTAAAAAAATACGGGCATAATTTTTCTTTTATAATTCGCATTGAAAAATATTCATTCATTAACAATGACAAAAAGTAATTATTGATCAGAAATGTGCAACAAAAATTTTACAATTCGAGTAAAGAATTTGAGTTAATAATTTACTAATGTCTGGGAAATAGGGTGGGTTGAAAATAAATACTTCTGGAATTCAAAATCACTGCAATGCGGACAAGTAACGACATTGAAGTTTGCCACAGATATGGATTTGAAACTAATACAATTATTTAAAAAGCTAAGAGTCGTATCCAAAAACGAAAAACACCTCTACATTCGTCTCCGAAATATCTAGATGTGGTTTTTTTGTTTTTGTGTTTGAACAATTTTCGAACAATTACATTATTTTGCATAGTTCTGAAATTGTTATAAACAAAGTAATTGTATGGTTGAAAAATGGGCAATACTATTGCATTCCTTTCGAGAATATCTCGATTCGGCTTTTTTTTTTTTTTTTTTTTCTATCTATTGGTTGAACAATTAGGACATTTTTTGCTATATACTTATAGTATAAGTATATAGCATAAAAGCTATATACTTAAAAATTTTATGACACTATTTTGACATTTTTTAGCAACAAAATCTAGCCAATCACTTTAAATATTACTTAATACTACATAATATGATACTTATTATTAATATATATTCACCATCTGTAAAATGTATATAATTTAAATTCAGAATTATAGTTTGCAATGCGTAATTCTGAAACATTCGAATCTTTGAGGTCTTGAATCTAAATTTTTTTATTTTAAAAGTTTGAATTCGAAAATTCCTAATTTTTGGAGAGTTGCAATTTCAAATGTCACAGCGTTGTAGTTGCCAATTCAAATATTAAAAATTTCATGACAATTTTGCTACTAAATATTTTCAACTTTCGTATCGAGCCTTGATAGGCAGTTCTAAATTTGATAAATTCAGATGTAAATATAAGCAATTCCGAATTAAGAAGATTAAAATTAAGCAATTTCAAACATTTGCATCATATTATAGCACTTCATAAAAGACTTCTTAATATATTTTATTATAAATATTTTTTTTTTCAAATTAATTGATCAAATTTTATTTCACGAATTCATACTTTTGAATTTGACAGTTTTTTTGCATCGCAAAGGTTTTAGTTGGGACATTGTTTTTGTTTTTTGAAATATTTTTTCCATAATTAATTTAAGCGAAACTCTTAATTCCTAATTTCAATGTATTCAAAACTGAATAAATTATAAATCAAAGCCTTCAAAATTGGAATAAATGGAAAATCGTCCAAAATCTGGAATGACAATGAAGTTGAAAAAGCAAATAAAAAATACGTTCATAATAACCTAGTGATATAAGAAGACTATAAATTTTTATAATAATTTTGATATGCAAATTGATTTTATACGTCTTCAAAGTTGAAAAGCTTTAAATTTTAGAGTAATAAATTAGATTGAAAATATCCAAACTGGAATCCAAACGGACAAGATATTATTTTTATTGCTGGAAAAACCCACAATTATATTAGTGTAGTAGCACTATTTATAATGCCCAGTTTCAATAGCTCAGGTACACCCACCCCATCACCTAGTCTAGTCTACACCTGTGTGTAACGTATTTTAATTATCAGTTTCTTTTTCAACTTATTCGTCACTTTTTATTTGGAAATGTAGTTCTAAGCATTCAAAAGTAAGAAAAATGTGCGATTTTATGCCGGAGTGAAAAATTTATATATAGTTCATCTAGATATTAGAAATGCCCTAATTGTTTAACAAATGGTTAGAAAAAAAAGACCAGCTTCGAGATATCTTCGAGAGGAATGCAATGGATAAAGAATGCCAGGCATTTTGAATGAAAATTCAAAAAGAGCATTTTCAAATTTTTTGAAACCACCTTTTTCATGATTTAAAAATTCTATGTATGGCTATTCGTGGTAATCGGGAACTTGCACAATTTATATTAACGACTTTTTTCGATAAAAAGCAAACTAACAGAGTCATAGCAAACATAATATAAATTATAAACAAAATATAATGTAAAATCCAAAATTTCATTTGCCGTCAAACTATGTAAGACACGAAAAAAAAATGAATTTACAAAAATTACGTACACAAAAAATATCTGAAATTGTTTAGTGATAACTTTTTTATGGGACACGCAGTTTTTGTTTCATTCGTAAAAAACAACATAAAAATAAAAAAGTTCAATTCTTGGACAAATGACGCAAGCTAGGAAAAAAAATTTAAACAAAGTTGTTCATCAAAAGAGAGCTAAGAATTTGTTATCGATTGTATTTGATTTAACGCGAAATTTTGGACGAGTGCATTTTGTTTTATACGTAAAAAATAAGTTTCAACAAAATTGGGAAAACGGCACGGGAGTCGAAAAAAAAAATTAGAAGAGAAAAGTTGTTCAACCAAAAAAGACCTATAAATTTGTTATAAACTGTTGCTGTAAATATATACTGATAATAAAAAAATCAACTTTTTGGAAATGGGACGCAAGCTTCAATAACATTTTATTCAATAAAATTTTTCGCCTAAATTATATCTACAAATTTGCGTAGAACCACTTTACGCTAGGATGCGTATTTTTAGTTGAATCGTTGGAGAACAAAATTGTTTTTTTTTCATAGAATGCGCACTTCTTTTATTAACAAAAATGAGACAATAGTGAGAATCTGTTCGTTGAAGCTTCGCGCTCGATAATATATTTTCTTGCGCTTCGTGCTCGATGATGTATTTACCTCAAGCTACGCGCTCGGTCTTTGTATTTTCCTCACATTTGCAACCAGACCTTTTGAAATTCAAGGTCAAATCATCGATAATTGTAATTTGGTGATTGTGAATTCTCTTTAGTTACAGCTCCTTTGGCTTTAACCAACACATTCTCATCACGTATCTCGTGCTTCGCACTCGATTTCGTCCAAAATCTGATCTTTTCTGCATTACGTTCAACACTATTATATCAAGTGTATGTCATATTTATTCCTGTATCTCAAGTTGTTACAGTTTATTCCGATTTTGCAAAATAATGTACCAAATTTTATTTTTTATGATTGCTTTAATATTTGCTCCTTATTTTGCACTCATATTTATTCTCAGCTACCCTGAAAAATCTATCATTTCAATAAATGTATATTATCACAATTCATAATATTCATTGTTATTGAAACATACATATTTTCATTGTCTTGTTTTCATGATTATAAAAAAGTGTGCATCCTATACAAAAAATGTTGTTATTATATATTTTATTGAAACTTGTGTCGTTTCTCCATACATTTGATTTCTTTACTTTAAATGTTGTTTTTAATAGTTTAAACTGAAAATACGCATACTAGTGTAAAGTGGTTCAAAGCGAATTTGTAGATATAATTTAGGCGAAAAATTTTGTTAAATAAAAAGTTATTGTAGCTTGTGTCGTTTTTCCGAAAAGTGAATTTTTAATTTTTCATACATTTTTATAACAAGAGTTTATAGCAAATTTGTAGACCTTTTTTGGTTAAACAACTTTTTTATTTTCATTTTTTTTTCGTCTCTTGTGTTGTTTTTACAAAAATTGATTTTGTTGTATTTTTATTCTTATTTTTTACGATTGAAAAAAAAACTACTCGCCCTCTCTTAAAATTATAAATAACAAATTTTTGCATCCTCTTTGAGTGGACAAGTTTGCCTATTATTTTTTTTCCTTCCTTGTGTCGTCTTCCAAAACATTAATTTTTTTATTTTCAATGTTATTTTTTTACGATATAAATAGAAGCTGAGCGCCTTATCGAAAAACTGATAATAAAAAATGTGTAGCTGTTTTTTGGATGAGCAACTTCAGTCTAACCAAATCTAAACAAATCAGGTCTAAACAAATTTGTAGATCCTTTTTATGCGCACGATTTTTATATTTTAATTTTTTTTTGTATCTTGCATAGTTTGACAGAAAAATGGTGTTCTTGATGGGCTCTCAAAAAGAAACGTTTTTTCTCTCTTCACTGTGTTTCATATGGTGCATTGTTTGGCTCAAAATGTTAATTTTCGTTTGTTTTTTTGGATATTGAAAATGCTATAATTCTGATAATTTTTGTTTGTCGAAAAATGTCATGAGGATAAATTGTTTGTCTTTTTGAGTACTACTAATAACCGTACATAGAATTTTCAAATCTTCAAAAAAAGTGCTCTCAAACATTTTTTTAATGTGCTCACTTTTTGAAATTTATCCCAAATAGCTGGTTAACGAACTCGTTATTTCTTTTTAGGCATTCAAAAAGTGTGTCAAAGCATACTCCAATCTGATCAATCTTTCGGAAGTTATAGTGCTTACACGATACTACAGACTGCAGCCTACAGACTACAGACAGACAGACGGAGATACAATAAGACAGACACCTTCGTAAAAATCGTTTTGTCTGACTCAGGGGGTCTCAAAACGTGGAGATTTGATCTTGATATTTCGAAGACGAATCTAAGGGTGTTTTCAGTTTTCCGACACGACTCTTAGTTTTTTGTTTTTAATTAATTACATTAGTTTCAAATCTATATCAGCAGGCAAACAGCAAATCGACGCTAAACAATAAATGTTCTAATTGTTTAACAAATGATTAGGGGGAAAAACAAAAAAAAACCGCATCGACATATTTTCAAGAGGAATGCATTGGCATTGTCAATTTTTCAATCCGACGATTACTTTGTTTATAGCAATTCCACAATTATAAGAAATAATGCGATTCTTTACAAAAATTGTTCAAACACGAAAACGAAACAACCCTATCTAGATATTTCAGCGATGAATCTAAAGGTGTTTTTATTTTTTTGATACGATTCTTAGTTTCTTTTTTTAAATTAATTACATTAGTTTCAAATCCATATCTACAGGCACACAGCAAATGTACGCTCAAAAACAAATTGCCTACTTTTTCAACAAATAGTTAGAAAAAAAGGGCCTTCGAGATATTTTCGATAGCAATGCAATGGTATTGTCCATTTTTGATTCCGACAATTACTTTGTTTATAAAAATCGCAAAATTATAAAAAATGAAGTAATTGTTTAAAAAATTGTTCAAACGGAATAACAAAAAAAGTAGCATCTAGATATTTCGGAGACAAATTTTAAGGTGCTTCCTGTTTTCTGATACGACTCTTAGTTTTTTTTTAATTCATTATATTAGTTTCGAATCCATATCTGTGGCAAACTTCAATGTCGTTACTTTTCCGCATTGTAGCGATTTCGAATTTCTGAAATATTTATTTTTTACCCACCCTATTTCCCAGGCTTTGACAGATTTAAGTAAATTATTTACTCAAATGTTTTACTCAAATTGTAAAAAAAAATATACATATTTCTGATCAATAATTACTTTCTGCCATTGTTAATGTATTAATATTTTTAATGCGAATTATAAAAGAGAAATTATGCCCGTATTTTTTCACCAAAAGAGGAACCTTTGACGAATTTAAATTTCATTTAAGCATCCTGCTGCTTATTGTTGCCTGAAGATTCATTGAATAACAAAAAATTAACAAAATGTCTTTCGTTCAACAAAGAGTTAGAAAAAAAACTGCATTGAGATATTTTTGAGAGGAATTACTTTGTTTAAAACAGTTGCAGGACTAAAAAAATAATATAATTTTTCCAAAATTGTTTAAACAAACTAACAAAAAAAAACGTTTTAAATCCATATCTACACGACTATTGAATCTCACGCTTCGCGCTTGATACACTCAAATAAAACTTTTAGTTGAAGTTGCTAGACGCGTCTGGTTAAAAAAATTCTAGTTAGTTTAATCCGAAATTATGGTTAATATGACTAGAAAATTCTACATAATTAACTCTGGTTGATTTTTTCTGGGTAAAACTATTCTGGTTAATATTTCTGGTAAGAAGTGTCGCGATCTTATGTCAGTTTCCAGAAATCTGTCCATTGTCTCATGTCGTGTTGTTGGATGGGTCAAGTGACGCTTTGTCGTAAATGTCCGATTCTCGAACAATCGCGATTTGTTAGTTGTATTTTCAGTTATATAAAAGTATAAATAATGAAATTAGTTGTGTTATTTAAAAAAACGCGTTATCTGTCTAAACACCAGTGGCACAGGGATACTTCCAAACATAGCCCATTTTTTTTGGGAGTCTTGGAAAAATACTCTCGAAAATATTACCATTGTACACAATAAGTAAACACAGTGAATGTTCGAGAATGTCGGTACTGACCAAATGATCTGAGTGCATATTATGTAAAATCCCAAATAAAATAGTCCTAAATAATATTTTCAGAAACAGAATGCATCAACGATATACTGCTTTTGCTTCGAGTCCTGTATCTATCACCATTTATTAATATATCCACATATAGCTTATTGAGAGATGAAGTTTTAGCGAAGCGGAACATAGTTGCTGCACTCTGTTATGGAAAACTTTTGTTAGAATATTTTCTTTGGGATGCGCAGTCCATGTAATTTCAGAGGGGGTTAGGAAGAGTCCATGAAGGTAGAAAAGTATCAAAATTCGATAGTCGAAAATCGATGGGTACCAGAATATCTGGTCGAGCTTACCAGAACATCTGATTAAGTTTACCAGAATATCTGGTTATGTTAAGCAAAACGCTGTATTCTTAAGCTACTAGAAAACTGTCTAGTAAATATTTCTGGTTACCCTTACCAGAAATTCTAGTTAAATTTACACGAATTTCTGGTAAGATTAACCAGAAAATTGCCAACCGGCAAATCCTGATACTTTTAACCAGAATTTATAGTAAGGGCATATCTAACACTCTATTCTAGTTGAATTAACCAGAATTCTGGTTGGTTCAACTAGAAGTTTTTTTTGAGTGTAATATATCTACGTTTTAAGTGATTGTTAAATTTGTTTTTATTTTCGATTAAAAAGGAAGTTTAATCACTTAAGGCTTTATCAGTCTTAAGGAATACATGTTCATTACAATACCCACACACTTTTTTGAATTTCAAAGAAAAACGCTTAATTGCTTACGAAACAGTTTTGGTTTCACTTACTGATAATGCTACCAAAAAATCGAACATTTCGTTTCTGGTCAAAAAGTGTTTGTTTTATGAAAACTTTGTCTATAAAACTATACTTAAATTCTTTACATAGAATCAATACCTTCTCATTAAGATGAGAATGTACGAATTTGATTTTTTGTTTATTTTGTAATGTCATTTTTCACGAATTAAACAAAAACTACGCGTCCTATGAAAAAATAACTAACAACAAATGTTTAGATCGTTCTTGGATGAATACTTTTTGTTTCACAATCTTCTTTCGTATCTTGCATGGTGAGAAAGCAAAATGAATTTTTTAATTTTATTTTTTATATGTTTCATTGGGTCAAAATTTGAATTTTGTATTTTTCAAGAAAATTCAAAAACTTGTTCCAATAATCTTGTAGGGCTTGCAAATATCAACGTTTTTCTTTCTTTGATTTTTTTATCTCGATGATTTCAAAAATTTGTTAAATGCTGTAACCTCTTGCATTTTCATCAAAAATAGCTCGCTAACGAACTTGTCCTTTTTTTAGGGTTAAAAAAATTTGCCAAAGCTCAATCCAATCTGATCATTTTTTTCAAGTTATCGTGCTGAGATGCAGACAGATTACAGATTACAGACAGGCGCCATGGTAAAAATAATTTTTTTCTAGCTCAGAGGGTCTCAAAACGTGGAGATTTGATGAAAACCGACTAATTAAAATTTTACATAAAACCGCATCGAGATATTTTCAAGAGGAATGCTTTGTTATTGTCCATTTTTCAATCCGACCGTTATTTTGTTTATAACAATTGCAGGACTATAAAAAATAATGTAATTGTTTAAAAATTTTTGGAATAAAATAACAAAAAAACCGGATCTTGATATTTCAAAGACGAATCTAGAGGTGTTTTTAGTTTTTCGACACGAATCTCAGTTTTTTTTAAATTAATTACATAAGTATCAAGTTCATATCTGTGGCAAACTTCAATGTCGTGAAAAGTAGCGTATAGAGATTCTAGAAAAGTATTATTAATTTAGAATTAATTGACATGTCAGCTTGGTTACCTGCGCTTGAAAAAAGGTCTAAAAAATTTATTGTTGGAAGAGTTTTTATATTCTCTTAAATTTCGATTTTTTTTTACATAATTGGACGTTAGAAAAATCTCCTCATTTTTTTTTTGGATTTCAGTGAATCATTTTTCTGAGAAATAATTCCTTATTAATTCACCCCCGTTGTTAGACAATTTTTTAACGGGTTTTATTTATTTATTAAGTCCCTAGGGCTAAACAGCCCTCTAAGGAACAAATTTTACATATTTTTTACAACAGAAATATAACAACTCTGGTCAAACGATAATTATGACGTTGGTAAAACAATAATAATTACAGATGGATAAAGATAAAAAGAATATATCATATAATGAATATGATCAATCTAAAATATCTATACCTTACACCTATATACCTATCTACCCTATACCTATATACCCATCCACACATTACTACTATCCAACCGAAAAATTCACGCCTACCCCGAAAGGGAAACGGCTTAATGATATAATAAAAAAGTAATTAGGATAATTTGCAATTCTTTTTATCATCTAACAGAAACATAGAAAAATATTTCTAAAACTCTTTTAAAAACTTTGAACGAACCTAATCAATGTCTATGGCTTAATATCTCTGTTCAGTAAATTAAAAAAAAATCTTATATCTTTTCATTAACATTATAATGAAACACATGCCTGCTTCTTATATTTCGTTCCATTTTTTCTACATCCCTTTTTTCAAAGAGAACCGTCTATATAAAATTATTGTTGTGCGCAGTTATCGAAATCAGAATGTAATCGTCAAAGCCGCAGGTGCTTTGAGAACCGTCTTTAAAAATAAATTGAAAAACAATTTTAGTTCCAATTTATAACGGGTTCATCAGAGGTTTAAATCACAGATTTCGATTGAAGTTCAAACTCAAACTTGTGGCGTGGCGCGCAATGACAAAGTACTCGCACAGCGGGCATATTTTTTTATATGAAAATTGTTGATTTCCAGAAAAATCACAGCCGTTAACTTTTAACTTTTTTTAAATTTTCCGGTGGATTTTGAAAGAGTGTAAAATCCAGAATCAAAAAATACAGCTGTTCCAAAAAAAAAGTAGCACTACTAAAACAAATGCAAATTTTGGCATCCAGTCTAAAAGGTTTTTTAATGCCAAACGGAACATTTATACCAAACTTCATACTTTTGTAAAATTTTGAGGAAAATTCAAGTGTATCGTTTGAACTATAGAAACGAATTTTCAAATTGATTCTAAATAAATTTTAGAAAGTGTTGGTCGATTTCTAAAACCTAGTTAAAAAATCTGAAACATTTTAGAGAGAATTCCCCTGGTAGCACCTTTTGGTTTAATTTTTTGAAGCCTTCTAGGATGTTTGGCTAAAACTGACAAACAAATGAAATATATTAAAGGACTCGGGAAAAAGTTAAAAGAGCTGAGATTTTATGAGCATAAATCCATGAGAATCAGAAGAATCGAGCTCAGACAAGCTCATCATTGACGGCGGTGTGCCACCTCTCTGAGAGCCGTTAATGATGGCGTGGGTTTTACTAAGAAATCTCTAGCCGAGTGAGTCTCCAAGCGGAAATGGCGTAAATGTTGAATTAACAAGTGGGAAGTGGGAATTGGGCAGACAGCACGGCGCGCATTACGAGTAATGGATAGCTGGCATACCTAACGCTGAATACACAGAGAATCCAATAATCAACTGCTAAACGAGTCTCTTGAAATTCTGCCACAGTCAATATATTATCAATAACATTCTCACACAGAATAAATTATTCTGCTTCTCTTCTTTCATCAAAAGATTATGCCCGCTCTAACACGAAAGTAATACACGTGCGAGCTGTTAAGCATCAGATTGAAGGTAAAGCGATGAATATTTTTAATCCACTCACTTAAATATGAATATATGTATAACCAAGAAAAAATACTAGTATCTAAATAATGTATACTTGTTTGTGTAAAGGTCATCCGTAGAATACATTATTTTTCTTAACATTTTATAAACAATTTTGTTTTGTAAATATCTATATAAATATATTGATAATTGATTTATTGAAATGTTGCATCCTGCAATGTATTTAAAAATTTGTAGGTAAATCTTTATTCAAATTTGAATGTTTGAAAATTGGAAAGCTTCTATTTCTTAAGAAATCTGGAGGGAAATCTTTCCAAATTTGCAATTTTTTATACGAATAATGAAAGTTTAGAAACCGATCAAATAAAAAATTATCAACTGAATTGAAGTTGATTGAAATTTTCAATATTTGAATTTGAAAAGCATTTATAATTGTATGTATTCTATTTTAAAACAAATAAGATTATTTTAATATTATGTTCCATGCAATCCAAAATTTGGTAACAAAATATTTGTCTGAATAAAGCTCTTTTAGGATTGATACCAACTTTTAAATCCTTAAACTAAATCATCCAAATCCAAATAAAATGAGAAAACTTTTAGGTAGGGAAATTATAAGTATATTTGAAAAGTTTTCAATTTTTAATTAAATGGAATTATTCACTTGTTAAACTGGCAACATTAAAGATTTTTAAAAGGATGCCTTCTAAGACAGTTTTCAATTTAGAAACCATTCAAGTTTGGCAAATAATTTTGTAAAGCCGCCAGAATGATTAAATTTCCAATAAAAGAACTCCTTCGAATTTGCGAAGTTATTATCTGGAATCGACAAAAATTTAAAAAACATTTTCAAAAATTGGTCAGCTTGAAGCTGTTTGAAACTAGAAAGATCTCAATTTTATTAATGTGTTCAATTTGTTAATTTAGAGAATAATAGAAACATAAATATCAAGTTTCTTGAAAAAAAATGGAAAGAAGATAAAAATAATATTTTAAATTAACTGACGGAGAAATTTGAAAGCTTACTTGAAAGCTGTCTATACTTGAAACAAATTTGTAAAGATATTATCTGTAAATAATTAAATTTTGGAACTGATTGAATTAAAACTATTATTCACGGAAATACGAAAATTTTCATTTTATGAGCCACCCAATTTAGAATGCTTTCAATTTGGAAACGCTTTAATCTGCAAACTATAATATGTAGTTCAAATCCATTCAGGGAGTCTACTAATTTTCGCCCGCCAAATTCCCGGTTATTTCTCGGGTTCTAAATATCAAATATCTCCCCTTGCTATAAGCACAAATAAAACACATTTAAAATAAGGTTTTCCTATATGTAATTTTGTGTATTTTGATATCTTATTATATTTAAACAAAATAATATTTTTGTACTTTTCGGTATCGAGTAAAAATGAATACAATTAGATTACAATTGCTTCAGGCATTTTTGGCACACGATGGTGGCCCTCTTCATTTAATTATTCAGAAAATTTGTTTACACATAAGATGGAAAAACAATACAATTTCGATGTTTTAATTATTTGAAACATGACAGTTGCTATTTTTTATAACCATATTTTTGGTCAACTATTTTTGGTATTCTAATTGGTAAATGATTCTTAGATACAATTTTTAATGTCTTTGGTGTTAGCGATAAGCACATTGATTAATAATTCATTATTGAAAAGTAATGGAAAAAAACTATTTTCAATCTCTTATTATGACACTTTAATTATAATTAGATGTATTTATACCATATTTAATGTAAACTTCACTTATTATTAAAATGTATAATATTTATAATGTTTTTTAATAATAACTTTTCAATCATTAATCGCTGATACCAAGGAAATGAAAAACTATATTTAAATTTTGTATTCCATATCTTCAAAAATCTACATTTTGTTTTAAATTTGTTGAAATCTTTAAAATTTTTAAATTATGTTAGAAAACAGAAGAATTTTCAACAAAAAAGTTCATTGAAAAACAAATCTTTGAATTTTCAATCAAATAGATGGATTTTCCACAAAAAAGACGAATTTTTAACGAAATAGTTACATTTTCGACCAAAAAAAAAAACATGAATTCTCAACGAAAAATCTGATAGTCGATATTTCAACCAAAAAAGGTTTTAGTTTTAAATCAAGAAGAGTCAAAATTATGCAAAAAGACGAATTTTTAACAAAATAGTTTCATTTTTAACCAAACCGTTCAACTTTCAGTCCGAAAATACGAAATTCCAAACGAAACAAAAAAAAAATCATTTTCAACCAATTAATTGGGTTTTCTACCAAAAAGATAAATTTTCAACCTAGAACATTAATGTTCTAATAAAACAAATGAAATTTGAACAAAATATAATAATTTTGAACTAAAAAAGATCATTTTCAACAAAAAAGGGAATAGTTAAATTTTCAGTTAAAAAAATTAATTGTCAAAAAAAGAAAAAAATGAAAAACATGAATTAATTTTTAACAAATTACAGTAAAATTCAACGAGAAAAGACGAATTTTCAAAACAGAAGATTAATCCGCAATCAACCAATTTCACTTTCAACCAACCATAGTTCCATTTTTAACTGAAAAGGGAACATTTGAATAACGAGAAAAGAATTTCAAAACATCTTTTAAAATGATTTGAATTATTCCAAAATTTGTTTATAATCTTTCAAAATAAAAAAATGGGCTTAAAATCTTATATATTTTTTTATATTTTTAGAAATCTTTTGATATTATTTGGAATTTTTTTTGAAAATTAAATTTTTAAAACAGAAGATCATCTATAGTTTTCCCAGGAATCTAAGAAAAAATTTTGTTTTCTTAAAACCTTTCAAAATTCTTAACTGCTTTCAAAATCTTCAAAAACTATCATTTTGTCTCAAATTTTTTGAAATATTTTCAAATTTTTCATTACTTTGAATCTTTTTAAAACTTTTGAATATTTTTCGAAATTATTCGATTCACTTCAAACACTCACTTTTTCGCACAGCGTGTGAAAAAGAATGTTTCCTACCATTTTTTAAAAAATTTCTAAATTCTATATAATTATATAATATTATGTAATTAGAAAAATTGCCTTAAAATATTCCGGATTCTTAGTTGACAATTTAGGGAATCTTGTGAAATGTTTTAAAATATTCTCTTGAAACTAATTTTTCAAAATAAAAACTCATTTTAAATGTTCCCAGAAATCGCAAGAAAATTTTTCGATTCTCTTGAAACCTTTCGAAACTTACATTTTCTGAAAATTTAAATGTGATTCCCGGCTCGAATTTGTATTCTCGGTTAATTCTCGGTTTCCTCGGTTTTATTTTGATTCTCGACCATTTCCCGGTTTTCCCAGTTAGTAGACACCCATTATATGCAGAAATAAACCAGTTCGAACAAGTTGGAGTTTCAATTATTTTATGTGAAATTTAATTGAATTACAAATGTATTTGAATTTTCATTTTTATTTTGATTTGTAAATTAAAATATGACTAAGTTTTCAATATATTTATTTGTGTGAAAATCATCATTCTGAAGAATAAATTATTTTCGTCATATTTTATAATAAATTATTTTATTTTATAAATAATAATTGATAATTCTTTAAAACACTGCGATGAATTTCGAAATTTAGGTATTAGGTCAACTATAATTCAAATAAAGATGTGGGAAAGAGAACGAAGAAACTGTTATTTAAAATTAAAATACTGGATGAAGCGGCTTTCCCGAGAATTTGAAAATTAAGAGACAAGATATAATTTTTAATTTAAAGTAAAACGGTCTCTGAGTTAAAATACGTCTGCCCTGATATAAAACCTACAATTCTGTACTTGTCTCGAAGACGCATCCTCTGTAATCAGCTGTGCTAAGGCTGACACACGATATCATGGAATTCGCCGTGGCCCGATTAAACTACATTAGACTACACTGTCGCTCAGAAGATTACCAGGCAGCTTGGCTTGGTGCTACGAATGCTCCATACTAATTTTTTATATTGTACAATGTAGAATCAACACTTCATTATTTGCACTCTTATTTCAAGTCTATTATTTCATTTAAATAAATTATTTTATTATTTTAAATTTCATAAAAGATTGTTCATGTCATCCAGCGAATTGGAGTTCATGAATTATTTCAATTAAAACTAAACTACATAGTAAGCAAATGCGATTAGTATTGTCTAATTTTTGTGCACATGCATTCTAAATATCATTCTCTTTTTTCTCTCGAAGCACTTTTTTAGTAAAACTGATTCCATTTTGTTTTCAAATTTAAAAAGTGCGACTTTAATGTGCTTGATAAAGGCAATCTAGCAGGGTGCGCCAAGTTAGCTTATTTATCTGCTTTACGCCAGGCGCGCATTCAAATTGCACTTTTTACATTCTCATTCATGAGAGTGTAATGGACTCGTCCGAATTTTCGATCTCTACTTTCTAATGGATCTTTAAGTTTTGGCACTCACATATTCTAAAAATGATAAAATTTTGTCGGTGTCTGTCTGTATATCTGTATATCTGTTGGTATTTCTGTGCGATTATCTGAATGTTGTAGCCACGCAAACTTTTGTAGAAATTGTTCAATCGAGTCAGCCTTTGATAAACTTTTTGAGGGTCAAAAAATGAAGGTCAAGTTCATTAAACAAATATTTCCGATCAAATAAAAAAATTTAAAGCATTTTCAAAATTTAAAACAAATTTTTTTAAAGAGTTTTTGAAATTTTTGTCAAAGTTTCTGGTATATGACAAAAATAGTTGCAAATTTTCCTAATGGCATTGTTGAACTCGATGAAAATGAAAAAAGTTATACGCTTTTCAACATTTTGAAATTTTTCAAAAAATAGAAACAACTATTTTTCTGATAGATTAAGAAATTTCAATAAAAACTTTTACTAGATATCAAATATATTTCCAAATTATCCCAATTAAATCATTCTATTAGACAGCGCTTATATTGGCTCGGTCATACTGAAAGAAAAGCTTCCAGCATATATAATAATCCAAAAAACCAAATTTCCGCATTTTGAACGACTGAAGGGTGTCACGGCATAACCATGTAAGCGCCAGTTTTTTGAAAACACGTTTTATTGACTCAAAAATTCTCTAAAATTCTACCGGACATTGTGGTGAAAGGATACATCCAAATTTGAACCGGAAGTGTGATTTTAAAACTGAAACCGGAAAATATAACCGAAAATGGATTAAGTGCGGAGAATAAGAAGGACTTGCGGGCTATATTGTACTAAATAGTTACAGAATACAAAAATAAACTAAATATTTTGTATAAAAATAACACTTTATTTAGTAATTTAAAATCCATTTTTTCTTTTTTAAAAACAATTTTCTAAATTTGATTTTTCACTTTTCAGCCTTCTTTTTGTCTCGTAATGCGTTTATGATGTTTCAGGCATATGTTTTCTGTTGACTGGGATCGAAAAAAAATCCATGGACTTACACGGTTTTGATAGCAGTCGATTTTTGACGATCTGTATCTCGAAAAATGTTAACTTTTTCAAAATTTTATTTATTGAAATCTCTAGAGCTCCATCAAATCTCGAATGAACTTTCCCATTTTTTGTTTTTGTTTGAGAATGTTTTTTTTCGCTCCTAACTTTGATGTTTTTGTCGCGATATCCTCCAACTGTTAACAAGAAACACATTACACAGAAAAATGATTTTTTAAATGTAGATCTACAAGCCAAGACTTTTAATTCAGGGTGGCCGAAGAACTTCATTTTCAAAACTTTCCTGCCTTTTCCCTGACTAATTGTCATTTTCCCTAACCATTAATATTTGAAGGATGTCGCGGCAAAATCATGAAAGTGCACTCGAGATTTGATGGAGCTCTAGAGATCTCAATAAACAAAATTTTGAAAAAGTTAATATTTATCGAGATACAGATCGTCAAAAATCGACTGCTGTCAAAACCGCGAAAGTCCATGGAATTTTTGTTATAGGGTTTCGTAGCCCCGGGCTGAAGCCCTTATCTTTACAGTTGGGTGTCCGTCCGTCTATCCGTCCGTCGTACTTTCTTCCAAACAAGGGAAGTGAGGGGAGGGGAATGTAGATGGAGTAAGGGACGAAAATTATGGAAAGGGGATGTTTGATTTTTTTTCAGAAATTTTTTTTTTCAACCAATTTTTTTGTTAACAAATTTTTTTTCATAATTTTCTTTTCAAAATTTTTTTCAAAATTAAAAAAAAATTGGGTCTCTATAAGGCCTAGGCACATTTTCTTGGTCTTCTAAATTCATTTTGCATTTTAAATTTCACTTGCGAGATGGAAAACAACAGGCAGCACGTGAACAAAGGCTGAATACATTGAAGATGAATGCACATTGATGTCGCGTAGGTGCACACATGACACACATATGGTTGTTGAAAATCACAATTTTTGAAAACCGACTTCCGCTATGAATTTGAATATATTCTTTCACCACAATGTCCGGTAGAATTTTAGAGTGTGTTACAATTGGGGCACAAATCTGGCTTTGTCAAGTCCGTATGATCTAGACGATCTAATCGGTTCCCGTACTGGTATAATATTTTAGCCTTCCATAATAAAGAAAAAATTTAATGGGGCGCAAATATTGCTTTGTTGAGACCGTCTACATATATTAGATATTGAAATTAAAATATTCCAAGTAAAAATATAACAAATAAATCTAAAATTCCAATATACAATGCACTTATACCCACTGTGTTGTACGGTATCGAGACCTGGACCTACCAAGAAAATGATAATAGTCAAGTTAAAGCGGTTGGCATGCAATTCCAGCACAATATATGCGGTAAAACGCTAATGGACAAAGTCAGTAATTAGAGGATTCTGAAAGAATGTGGTGTAGAGCAAACACTGTTTGATAAAAGTGAAAGAAATTAATGAGACGCTAAGTCGAAAAGATATAAGATGCCGTAGGAACACAAGATCTTGTATAAAAAATGTATGGACGTAAACGAAGCTAAAGTTGCATGCCAGGATAGGAAAGTGTAGCGAAAAATATTTTTTGTCCGACCCCCTTGAAAACGCGCAATTGCATGCACGTGAAGCAGGCGTCATGTGGCCGCTTCCTGCCCAGTGACTTTCGGACATGCGCACTCCGCCGCCGGGCCACCATGAAACTTTACGCCCCCTACATAAAACTTTACGCCCGCTACACATACACTGCACCCTGTTAGTGAGAATATTGAGAAATTGATCTTTATCTTTGAAAAAATTGTATTGATAGACCCGACAGTCTCTCTTCTGCAAAGTACGCATTTTCTTCTTTTCACCTATAATCTAAAATTGTCTCTCTCGCCCAAATAGCCTTCTTTACACCCTCGATACACAATATACTATTATGAGATAGTTTAAGACAATTCATCCGGTTTCATTTGATCGACGTGTTTCAATTGGCTTGTGTGTGATTTTCGCATGGATAGCTCTTTGCATGAAGAATCCCGATAATATCTTGACTTATTTTTGATGCTACGATCTTTTAACCCGCTATTGCTCAATTCCTCAACCTTAAAAATTCAATAAATTCTTTAATTTTCAAAGGAATCGTAAAATTGCTTGAACAAGATAAATTAAAAAAAATGTACTTTGTGAATAAATGTACCCGCAACTTCGCCGAAAATCACACCGAAGACTACTTTTACTACCTTTTACTACCTTTAAAATAGCAATTTGTCCCCTTTCTCCTTAACAATATTTATACACGGAAAAATAATTAATATTAATTAATATAATTACTTAGACGATACAATATTTTCTTGATCCAAGAAAATATTTCTTATCTGAGGAAAATGCACTAGTTTGAAGAAACTATATTTTCTCCATTTAAGTAAATTTTCATGAAATAAGATAAATTTTCTTGGATCATGAAAATATTGTATCGTTCGTATTCATACCGATATTTTCTTGATTCAATGCTAATCTTTTCCGTGTAAAAGATTACATGTTTTCTCTCAATTTTCATGGCTGTAAAGTTGATTCGGATAAAACTTTATAACTTTACATGTTTAGCCTTCGTATTGTTCACACAATTAGCTCACATCACCTTTGGAAAGTTTTTATGGTTCTTTTGAAAATAAGAGATTTATTGAATTGTAAACGCTTTGGGGTAGTTTAAGGGTCGAGGTCCATCTCTATTTTTTTAATTAAAAAAAATTAGGAAAATGTTTTGTATCAAATAATACAAAATGAGGTCAGAATTAAAAAAATAAAATTTTGTTGACCGCCCTACTCTTTATAGCTCGGAAATAAAATTCTTAAATTGTTGTACAAATTTAAAAAACGCTAGATTCAAAAAGCATTTGCAAATGAAAAATCAATTTTTTTAATTTTTATATAATATTTACAATACTATGCGAAGTTTTTCAAACCAACCTTTACAAAATTTTCAAGGGAAGGTATCGAGGAAGTTTTAGCATATCAAAACAATAAATTGTCGAGAGTTGTTCATATTTTTCTACCATTAATTTTTACGCAAAAAATCATGTCACAAGAAAAATAAAGAAAAGCTTAACTTTCACGCAAATTATAAAAATTGCATTTTTGAAAATCATCTGAAACCGAAACGTTAAAAATAGTCTATCAATTTCGATATCGTACAAATGAAAAATATTGAACATTGAAACTTAATTGAAAGTTTTCAATTTGAAGAGATTGAACAGGATAATACCGGAAATCATAAAAACTTAAAAGCTTGCAACTTTTTAATTGCGACAATTAGAACACTTTATATTTTATAGGTATGATTTTAACTTGGAGTGTTTCCAATTGAAAACTAATAAAATCAGCAAATAAAATTCAAAGTTTCGAAGCCTTTACCATTTTTATATTCTCATCAGAGAAGGTATTAGATATGTGTAAAACTTGACCCCCCCCCCCCCGTTTTTGTCAAATTTCCTCGTTTTGAGACCTTCTGAATCCGAAAAACAGGTTTTCGTGAATATGTCTGTCTGTGCGTGTGTGCCTGCAAGATACGAAAAAAAGATTAATTGGTCAAAATTGTTCACCCAAAAAAGATGCGCAAATATGTTATATGAATCACTTATAGTTAGGGCGCGTAGTTTTTGTTTTATTCGTAAGAAACAACATTAAAAATAAAGAAATGAAATTTTTGGGCAAACGACACAAGCACAAAGAAAAAATAAATAGACAAAATTTGTTCACCCAAAAAAGAGCTACAAATTTGTCATTTACCATTTTTTGATAGGATACGTAGTTTTTGTTTTAATTGTGAGAAATAACATTACCAATAAAAAAATTTAATTTTTGGAAAAACTGCGCAAGGTACACCCAAAAAAGATCTATAAATTTGTTTTTAATAATTTGTCGATGGAACGCGTAGTTTTTGTTTTAATCGTAAGAAATAAAATATAAAATGAAATAATTAAATTTTTGAACAAACGGCACAAGCTATGAAAAAAATTAATGAATAAAAGTTGCTCAACCAAAAAAGAGGTACAAATTTGTCATCAATAATTTTTTGAAAGCACGCTTAGTTTTTTGTTTTAATCGTAAAAAATAACATTGAAAATAAAAAAAATTAAATTTTTGGAAACACCACACATGAGATGAAAAAAAAAATGAAAAGACAATAGTTGTTCAACCAAAAAATATCTACAAGTTTGTTAAAAACTTGTGTTATAAAAATACATAAAAAAAATGAACTTCTTGGAAAAACGACACAAGCTATAATAACATTTTATTTAAGAAAATTTTCGCCTAAATTATATCTAGAAATTTTCTTAGAACCACTTTTTACGCTAGGATGCAAATTTTTGGTTCAAATAGTAAAAAATAGCATTGAAAAAAATTAAATTAATGGAAAACCACACAAGTTGCAATAAAGCGTTTACTAACAAAATTTTTTTTTTTTTATAGGATGCGCACTTTTTTTAATTATAAAAACAAGACAATGAAAATACGTCTGTTTTAATAACAATGCACATTACTATTATTATTATTATTATTATTATTATTATACCATTGAGCCGTATCTCTTTCGGGGTAGGCGTGAATTGCTCGGTTGGAAAGCAGTAATGTGTGGATGGGTATATAGGTATAGATAGGTGTAAGGTATAGATATTTTAGATTGATCTAGAATTCTCGTGCTATTTATTTAAATAACACGTTCATTCCGCAACACTGCTCCGACCCAGTTTGCTGATCAATCTCTCTAGCGATCACCCCACGTGGAGAGTCTCACAAAATTGTTATGTGTGGTTCTCCACTTGGGCAGAGCAAGGTAGGGGATGGGATGTCGGGAAAAGAGAGTGAGTAGGGGAGGGGTATTTATGTTTGGAAGTAGTGTAAGCGAGGAAAGTGCAAGACGAGGAGGGATAAATAGATACAGGGAGGGGAAGTGAGGCGAACTTAGGGTACGAAGTGATATAAAGTAGGGAAAGTGAGAGGGAAGTGAGGAGAGGGAAAGTAGGAGAAATGAGAGAAGGATAACCGAGGAGATTAAGGGGAGTGGATAAGAGGGGTAGTCGGGAAGTGAGGAGAGGAGAAAAAAAACAGGGATAAGTAGGGGAAGGGATGTGAAGTAGGGAAAGTGAGGAAGAAGTGAGAGGTGGAGAAGTGAGAGGAGGGACATTAGGAGAAGTCAGGGGAGGGAGAACTGAAGGAAGCGAGGGAAAGGGTTTGGAGGGTTATTCGACAAGTAAGAGGAAAAGTAGAGGAGAGATAAGTAGGGGCAATGATGGGAAGTAAAGGGGTGGGATAGTAGAGAAAGGAATGTGAAGTAGGGAATGTTAGGGGAGAAATGAGAGGAGGGAAAGTAGGGGAAGTAAGGAGAGGGGAACTGCTGAAGATGAGGGAAAGGGATTGGAGAGGTAGTCGGGAAGTGAGGGAAGGGGAAGTATAGTATGGCTGAATAGAGAAAGTGAAGGAATGAAAAGTAGTGAAAAGGATGTGAAGTAGGGAATGTAAGAGGGAAAGTAAGGAGACGGAAAGTAGCAGGAGTTAGGGGCGATGTAATGCGGAAGTATATGGGAAGGGAAGGGCCGAAAGGAGATTGATAGTCGAGAATTGAGGAAAGGTAGTGGAGGGTAAATAGAGGTAGGAAAAGTGAGGAAAGCGAGGGGTAGTGGAGGGAGGGATAGTAGAAGAAATTAGAAGAAGAGAACTGCGGAAGGTGAAGGGAAGGGAGGAGAGAGGTAGTAGAAAAGTGAGGGTGAGGAGTGGAAGGGAAGTAGAAGTGGAATAAGTAAGAGATGTTAAGTAGGGAGAGTGAGGAAAAAATTAGGGGTGGATAAGTTAGACGGGCAGAAAGAGGAGGGTTATTCGGTAAGTGAGGAGAGGGAAAGTATAGGAAAGATAAGTAAAGAGCAGCAAGGGGAAGTGAATGGGAGAATAAAGGAAGAGATAGTAGACGAAGGGATGTGAAGTGGGTAAAGTGAGGAGAGAAGTGAGGGGTGGGAGTGTAGGGGAAGTAAGGGAAGGGGAACTGTCGAAGGTGAGGGAAAGGGATCACAGGGGTAGTCGGGAAGTAAGAAGAGGGGAATTATAGGAGGGTTTGATAGGGGAAGTGAAGGAGGAAGTAAAGGAAGGAATGATAGGGGGAAAGATGTGAAGTAGGGGTAGTGAGGACGGGAGTGAGTGGACAGAAAGTAGGAAAAATTAGGGGAGGGGAACTGCGGAAGGTGAAGGGAAGGCAGGGACGAGGTATTCGAGAATTGAGGGTGAATATTCGAGGAAAAGTAGAGGTGTGGTAAGTAGGGGATGTGAGGGGTAAGTGAGGGAAGGGAAAGTAGAAATTAGAGGAGGGGAACTGTGGACGGTGATGGGAAGGGAGAGTAAAGGTAGTCGAGAAGTGAGGCTGAGTAGTGGAGGGGAAGAGAAGGTGGGAAGGGTTGGGAAGAGAAGGGGGAAGTAAGGGAGGCGACAGTAGGGAACAGGATCTGAAGTAGGGAAAGTGAGGGGACAGAAAGTAGGAGTAGTTAGGGGAGGTGATCTGCGGAAGGTGAAGGGAACGGAAGGGAGATGTAGTATAGAAGTGAGGGTGAGTAGTAGAGGGGAAGTGAGGGGTGGAGAAGTTATAGTAAGGGGTGGTGTAGTAGGAGTACAAAGGGTTTGGGGATTAGGGCAAGAAAGGGGGGAAGTGAGAGAAGGGGAGTTATGGGAGGGGAGGGTAAGTATTCGAAAGAAGGTTGTAGGGGAGAGAATGTATGGGAGGGGGAGGTTGAAAGGTCCTAATTAACGTCTTAATAGGCTACGAAATCCTTTTTCAAGGCGCGCGGCGCCGACTTTGACTAATTTTTTATTATCAAGGAAACAAACATTCTCACTGGCTCATGGTTGGTTAGAGGAAGTCTTCAGCTTTGGGACTTGAGAAATGCAAAACTGATAGAAACAATAAATCCAGCAAACAGGCCAACAACCTTAGATGGAGAATTCTTGTACGATGTTCATTATTATGATGGTGATCTTTATGGAGACCTTGTAATTGTTGGAAGATCTGGTACTGGTGCCGTTGAAATAATAAGTTTGAAAGAGAAAAAGGTATGTGTAATAATTTATCTTTTACTTTAAAATTATAATTTCATCATCAGCCATGTCTTATGAATCAAAAAACATTAGTTTTTACAAAAAAAGTTTAAAATTAACGAAAAATAATTATTTTAGCAATTATTTTTGTAATTGAATTTTTCCTTACTCTTGCATCTACAAATGTCATAAAAGTGGTTCAATTTTAATAAATAATGTTTTATTCTTTCGGGGAAGACATTTTCTACTACTTTACTGTTTTCAATTTTAAATAAAAGTAATAAATCTTCAAATTTATTTATTTGTTATAGCAATTTTCTCATTTTTAAAAATTATTTCAACAATTTCAGCCATAGAAAAATTTACTTTCAAAATTGGAAACAGTAGAGCTGCAGAAAATGTTCTCCCCAAAAAATAAAGGATCATTTATTATAATTCAAACATTTTTCAAAGGTTTGTCAAAAACGATTGTAACAAAAAATTCATTTGCAAACAAAATTATAAAAATAAATGTTTCTTGTAAGGCTTGATATTTTTTCATCAAAAATAATGTATTTTATTTGAAATAACGTAATTATTAATATTATTTTGATTCTTAAAATCATAGAAAAACTGTTTTTGCATAGGTTTTATATTTGACAAGACCTTGTTAACTTAGCTGCCTTTTTTTATTATTATTTTAAATTTTCATATGCAAACATAAAATTACTTGTGGATGAAGAAATTAGAGTGATTTTTTGTTTTTATCTGCTTGAAAACTGTTATTTAAATAATTAAAAAAAAAAAATTAGAACGAGTAAAAAATTCGATTTTTGCACTCTTATTAAAAATTTTGAAAACAATATTTTAAAAGAGAAGGGAAGAAGTTATTGGCTGATTAAAATTTATTTAATCTGCAAATTGTCAGCTGATGACAATGAAAGCCTATATTTTTTTATATCATTAGAATCAGTGTTTGACACGTTACCAGTCAAAAGTTAACGTTAACGTTATTATTACTTTCTAAAAATTTGTAACTCTTTACCGTTACGTTACTTTTTTTAAATAACTCGCTACCGAAGAAGCAGAATAGAATACAGAAAAAAAATTGTATTTAAATTACTCTAATTACATGAAGATAACTAAAACAAAACTTTATTTTCCCTTTACATACTTGTCAATTTATTTTCTTGATTTAGCCATTTTCATTGATTTAAAAGTACTATATAAGCTTTGTCAACATATTTTTCAAATTTTAATAAGGAAAGAAAAAAAATTTGTTTTACGGCAATAATGCAAATAATTTAAATTTTTAACGAAGATAATATTATTCAGATTATAAATAATAGTTTTGAATCAAATCTATCTAATCACTTTGAATGTCATTTGATACTACATGATTATGATACATCTTAACAATTTTTATCATTATAATTCCATTTTTTTCAATTTAAAAAAAGTCATTAAAAGAATTTTCAACAGTTCAACATTAAAGAAAAAATCTATTTTTTTAATCAAAGCGAACGAATATAATTTTATATTGACATCATTTTAACTGAGAATTTTATGAATAAAAATTTTAAAAATTTCATTCACTATAATTTTATTTTAAAACCATAATTTTGAGAGCGCAATTCTGAAATAGATTAGTTTTTAAAGTCTTGAAACTAAATTTGTTTAGCTTCAAAAGTTTAAGTTCTCAAACATTTATTTCAAAGTTTCTTAATTTGTAAATGCTCAGTCATAAACGTTACTAATTTTTTAATGTTTAGTTTGTTATGCTGGATTTTTTAACAAGATAAAACTAATTTAAAATGTACAAATCTTAATGCTTTTTTAAAATTATTTAATTTTTCGGGCATTAAATTTGAACATTCGGTATGTTTTGTGCGGATCCTACCATCTTAATCAACGATTCCTGACTTTTTTAATATCAATTATAGAAATTTATGAAAATTCCTTCAATCCTATAACATTCCTTTTGATACCCCTCGAAATATTATAAAATTACTTCAAATCTCTAAAATCCGTTGACATCCAATAAAATCTTTGGAAAAATCCGTGAAATTCCATGAAATCTGATATTTCCTGAAATCCTGGAAAATTGATTATAATACTTTGAGAGCTTTCAAAATGTCTTAAAATCATTGACATATTTGGAAATCTCATTGAATTTGTTAAAATCCTCTAAGAATCCCTTAGAATCTTTTGAAATATCCTAAAACCTATAAAATCCTTCTGAATCTTTCGACATTCTAGGAAATTCTTCAAAACCATATACAATTTTTTTGTATTCCTTCAAATCGTTAGACTCCTCAGAAATTCCTTAAAATTTGTCAAATCTCTTGAAAATTCCTTGGTATAATTGAAAATACCATAAATTCATTGAAATATTTTTAAATACCTTGACATTCCTCAAGTTTTTTTAAAATTCCTGTGAACCTTTCAAAATACCTCAAAATCTTTAAAATCCCTTTAAAATCTTTCAAATTCTTGAAATATATTAAAATTATATAACAATTATTTCAATATTTTGAAATCCTTTGAAATTTCTCAATTCTTGCGACTAAATTCTTTGAAATCTATGAAAATATTATGAATTTGATGAAATCCCGTAAAATTACATAAAGTCTGATGATATTCCTTGAAATATCTTGAAATATTTTGAGCCTCATAAAATCCTTTGAGATCCTGGAAAATTTATTAAAATACCTTATTGAGAGGTTTTTTACTAATTTTACTAAAATTTTACTAAAAGCATCGACAATTTGGAAATCCTCTGAAATCCTTTGAAGTCTTTTTCAATATCCTAAAGTCTTATAAATGCTATGAAATCCTTTCAAATCTTTCGAAATTTAAGGAAATTTTTAAAACCACATATGAACCGAAATATTTGAAATTATCTTCAAGTCATTAAAATTCTGCAAAGTCCCTTCGTTTTTGTGAGATTCGTTACAGTTTATAGAAATATTATAAAATGTTTATAATTAGTTTATAGCTATTGAAATCTGCTAAAAGTGACGAAAAGTAGGTAAAAGTGACGTTTAGAAAATTCTTTGCAATCCCATAAAATTTGTTTCAATCTCTGAAAACCCCTTAAAATCTTGGAAAGAATATTAAATTTCTTAAGTAACTTCTGTGCAATCTCTTGGCCTGCCGGAAAATATTTAAATATTACTTTCAACGTTTAAAAGCTTTGGAAATTCCTTAAAATAATTAAAATTTTTGGAAATTCTATGAATTTCATTGAAATCTTTTCAAGTAACGTTACGAACTTAATTAACATTCAGTACGTTTCCTGATAATAAATTCTAAGAAAATTTGCGAAAGATGGCCCCTCTTTTCCCATTTTTTAAAGGTATGTATGTCTGTATGTCTGTCCGTGAGCACGATTACTTTTGAAAGAATTGACAGATTGGATTGGGCTTTGGTATACCCTGCAAGTGTTCTAAAATGAAGGTCAAGTTCCTCATTCAGCCATTTTGGATAAAAGTTCAAAAAGCCAGCGCACTTTTCAAATTTTTGAGACCATTTTTTTCAAGATTTGAAAATTCTATGCACGGTTATTAGTAGTACTCAAAACAAGTCAAATTTTGACAGCACAAAAAATAATAAAAAATCAGAAATTCCATTTTTTGGTCAAATTATACAAGATACGAAAAAAAAAATGAACTGACAAAAATTGTGTATTCAAAAAAGATCTACGTTACAGATCACTTTTTGATAGAATGCGTAGTTTTTGTTTTACTCGTGAAAACCTGCATTACAAATAGATAAATTGAATTTCAAGACAAACGGCACAAGATACGACAAAATATGCTTACCCAAAAAGAGCTACAAATTTGTCATAATAATTTTTTTATATGACGTGTACATTTTCTTCAATCCGTGAAAAACAGGATTAAAAATAAAAAAATTAAACTTTTGGAAAAACGACACGAGACGAAGAAAAAAGAAAAGACAGAAGTTGTTCAGCCAAAAAAGATCTACAAATTTGGTATCAACTTTTGTTATAAAAATGTATTGAAAACAAAAAAATTACCTTCTTGGAAAAACGACACAAGTTGCAATAAAATGTTGAATAACAAAATTGATTTTTTTTATAGTAAGCGCACTTTTTTCAATCATAAAAATAAGACAATGAAAATACGCATGTGTCAATACCAATGCATATTATGAATTGTAATAATATAAACTTATTGAAATGATATATTTTTCAGGGTAGCTGAAAACAACATTTAATGCAAGATAAGAAACAAATATCGAAGTAATAATGATAAATAAAATTTGTACTTCATTTTGCAATATCTAAATAAGCAATCCCAGGCAGAGGTACAGAAGTAAATATAATATACATTTGATATAATAGTGTTCAACATAATGTAGAAAAGTTCACATTCTGGACAAAATGGAGTGCGAAAAACGAGATACGTAATGAGAATGTGTTCGTTAAGGCCGGCAGAGCTTTAACAAAAGAGAATTCACAATCACCAAATTACAGTTGTCGATTCTTTGACCTTTAATTTAAAAAGGTCTGTGCATAAATGTGGGGGAAATACAAAGACCGAACGCGTAACGCGAGGTATATACATTATCGAGCGCGAAGCGCGAGAATCAACAATCTCGCGGGCTGCGCAGCGGATAGATGTTTTGGTTGAAATTTCAACTATATTATCTGTTTCATTGCAAATTCATCTTGTTTTACTTTAAAACTCAATAAATTTGTAAAAAATTAACTATTCTGTTGAAAATTAATTTTTGTATTGAACATTCCTATTTTTGGTCTAATTTTCACTTCTTTGGTTAAAAAGTGTTAAAGAAGATTTAAGATTCAACTCTCTTGTTGAAAATTTAACTGTTTTTATGAAAATTCGTTGTTTTTTTTTTTGTAAAAATAAATTTCTGATCTGAAAATTTTCATGTACTTAGTTGCAAATTTGTCCTTTTGGTTAGAAATATAATCGTTTTTATTGAAAATTCATCTATTCGGTTGAGGATTTAACTATTTGGTTGAAAATTCATCTTCCTTTTTTGAATTCAACTGGTTAAAAATTTCTTTTCTTTTTCGTTAAAAATTAATTTTTCAACCGGAAAATTTGACGATTCCATTTTTGGTTTAAAAATAGATTTTTCAGTCTAAAATTGAACTGTTTTGTTTACGATTCACCTTTCATGGTGGAAAATTCATCTATTTAGTTGAGGATTAAACTATTTTGTGAAAAATTCGATTTTTTCTTTTAATTCGACTGGTTGAAAATGAAATTTTTGTTGAAAATTGGATGCTCTTCGGAAAAATGAGTCTTTTTCGCTTAAAAATTTAACTATTTTGCTTAAAATGTAATACATTTCTGCTTGAAATATTAGGAATTTAAAGTGTTTCATATTGTATTGAATATGGCATTCACATTAGTTTTATGTAAAAGAATTTATTTCCCTATTATCGTGAAAAAATCCCTGTTTCCTCTTTTTTAAGAGACTTTGTGCTACGTTATTTTTTTGTGGGGGAGGGCTATAAGATAAAACTACGGTCGTCAATGTGGGAGGACTCGACTGTCGAAAAACCGGTTGAACTCGGGAGGTGGTTTTCTGCAGTTTTCCTCTCCCCTGACCAAACGCCCAGGCAAATGCAAGTACTTTCAATCAAGTCAGATGCAGCCTTACAAGACAATAATAATAATAAAAATAATAAGTATCTACTTAAACAAGATTTTCCACTTTTGCAGGTAATAGGAAAATTTCCTGTAAACAAGGCAGTGGTGGCTGTGGATTCTTGTCAAACGAAGATAGTCTTTGGAGGAATGGAGTCTGTCATAAGACTTGCAGATTTTATTCAGACGGCAATTTCAAGTCAAAGTTCAACAGATTTCTTCATATGGCTACAGTTTATACTCTTGAGTAATATTAATCATATCGGTAGTGTCTTATCTACGTGTATATAATTATATCCTGACATTTAAATTTGGATAAATGCATATATTAAATAATCTGTTGGTTTTATAGCTTTTTTATAAATAACGTTTTGCTCAGGAATAATTTAAATATCACCAGAAACACCTGAATTTGTGAAATCAAAGTTAGCCAAGTAATTTGAAAAACATATATCAAGAAAATTTTGTTTATACTAAACCCTATAGACATATTTAAAACAGATTTTAAAAAAGCATTCATGACATTCTAAAACTTTTCGGGACTATAATGTACCATCAATCTCCCATACACAGAAATTTTTTTAAATTATTTTGCTTATATATTTTGCAATATCTAAAATGACATTAACATTTTTTTTAATTTCCATAGGGTACTTATAAAAAAAGTTCCTTTATTTTTTTTATGAATATTTTTTTACAAATTACTTGGCTAACTTTGATTTCAGAAATTCATGTAGTTTTTCTTGGCAGATTTCTTGAATCATAGGTGTTTTTGGTAGGATTTCATGTTTTTTCTAATTAAAGAAAATAAGATAGGTAAGCTAAATTAATTTAATTTTTATTGAATTATTAATTTACTACATTTGACAAAATTAATTTTTTGAATAATTTTTGTTGAAAGTTAATTAAAGACATTAAAGTGATTGATTCTTTAATCTAATGTAATAATACCATTACCTAATTTTCATTTGGAATTAATTTATATGGAATATGGAATTTATATAATTATAATTCTGTTCTGGTATTTTATTTGAATTCAGTTTCAATTCACTTGAGTTCTTTACAACTGAATTAAACACATAAATATTTTGGATTTAATTCACGTATAATTTGTTTCTATTCTGTTTGATTGATTTTGAATTCAATTCGACTGACAAGGAGATAATCAGAGTTGATATTTTTGTTCAAATCTCATAAATTTCATACTAAGAGTATTCTGTATGACTATTAATGTGAAGAAAAAAAAACATTATTTGTGAATGACGACCCGTTTTCGAAAAAATAGACTTTATGGTTTGAAATGTTTATTTATAAAATTCTCATTTGAAAGTATGCAAATATAAAATTATATTCGTTCGCTTTGATTAAAACATTAGATTTTTCCTTGAATTTTCAACTATTGAAAATTCTTTTAATGACCTTTTTTTAAATTTACATAAATTAAAAAAGTAATGACTTCAAAATTTTCAGGAAATAACAAAAGCTATTTTTTTCTACCAGATTAAGAAATTATAATCGACATTGTTAGTATATATCAAATATATTTCGACATTATCTCAATTAAGTGTTCCGATTAGACCATTTCTTCAATTTTCAACGATTAAATTTTCAAAAGTTGAAAATTCAACTATTGATTATTGAAGAAAAATATCTAAACAGCATTTGCTTATCAAATGAAAAGTATGCAAGTTACAAGATTATCAACATTTTTCAATTAAAAAAAAAAAATAAGAAACAAAATTTTTCTAACTGTTTAAGAAATTGCAATAGAAATTTTTAGTAAATATTAAATATATCTCAAAAGTATCATAATGAAATGCGTCGATTAGACCAAAATTTAAAAAGGTAGATCATTTTAAACAGTTCAATTTTCAATTTGCTTTCATTTTTACAGTTGAAATTTCAATTTTGAGCAGTTATAAATTTAATGGTTAAAATTTGAAGTGATTTGAATATTTAATTTTAAGCTATTGAACATTCAACTGCTGAAAATTCAGTATTTAATTTTCTTCAATTTTCAATATTTAAAAATTCAACTGTTAGAAATTCAATAAAAAAGCGAATTTTGTATTTAAAACAAGTAATAAAAATTTTATATCTATAAAACATAACATAAGAATTTCATTAATAAGAATTTCAATTCATAAACAAAAATTTTGAAAAAAATCTATTTTTTCGAAAATAGGTCGTCTCGACAAATAATTATTGGGAAAATTAATATTCCTATGATGGACTTTCAGTAGGGAATTTATAAGATTTAAAAAAATTCCAACTTTGATCAACTACTTGTATGTTGATTTCAGTTTCATTGCAATTTTATTTTCTAGCTGTTGACCATACAACTGCTGAAAAATCAATTTTTAATTTTCTTCATTTCTCAACAGTTAAAAATGCAAGAAAAAAGCGAATTTTGCATTCAATAAAATTATTTCATTTATTTTTATTTTCAACAGTTGAACTTTTACGATTGAATTTTCAACAGTTGAAAATTTACCTGTAGAAAATTTAAGAAAGTGAACATTCAACTGTTTAAAGTCCAATGTTTAATTTTCATTAATTTTCAACAGTTGATAATTTAAAAAAGTAAATTTTGTATTAAAAACAAATAAAAAAAATGTTATATTTACAAAATTTTGCATGAGTATTTAATAAATAAACGTTTCTATAAATAAACATTTTTGTTTGAAAAAAGTAGATTTTGCTGCAAACGGGTCGCTATTGGCAAGTAATGTGTTGGCAAATTAATTTCCATCCAATGGGCTCTGAACATTTCCTTGTGAGCTGATTTCAGTAGCATTGAAATTTTTTTTTTTAATTTTTCACAGTTGAACTTTAAGCGAGTGAATTTTCAAGAGTTAAAAATTCAACTGTAGAAAGTGTAAGAAAATTGAAAATTTAGCTGCTGAGAATACAGTGTTTAATTTTCTTTAATTTTCGACAGTTGATAATTAAAAAAAGCGAATGTTGCATTAAAAACAAATGATAAAAATGTTATGTTTGCAAAATTTTACATGAGTCTTTAATAAACTATTGAAAAGGCGATGCTTAATTTTCTTAAATTTTCATGAGTTGGAAATTGTAGAAATAAAAATTTCAATACAAATAAAAAAAAAATTTAAAAAGGTCTATTTTTTCGAAAATGGGTCGCCATTGACAAATAATGTTTTTTGGAAATTTTTCATCCAATGAACTCTCAGTTGGGAAAATTGAAAATTTAATGTTCAAATGTTGAAAATTTAGTTGCTGAAAATTCAATATTTCATTTTCTTCCATTTTTAAGAGTTGAAAATTCAAGAAAAATGCGAATAATGTACTAAAAAAAATGATAAAAATGTTATAATTATAACATTTTCCATGAGAAGTTAATAAATAAACATTTCAACCCATAAACAAATTTTGAAAAAAGTCGATTCTTTCGAAAATGGGTCGCCATTAGCAAATAATTTTGTCTTAAATTAAAATTAATCCTGTCAACTTGTAAGTTGATTTCAGTTGCAATTTGGCATCCACGCTGCACTGTTAGAAATGTTTGTATTATAGTATACACGGGCATATTAAATTTCCTATATGTTTACTAAATTCATTACACTTTGTAGTTTTAGTATACTTACGTATACTAAATTTCTTTGATGAAGTTATATGTATACTAAATTTATGAAGATTCATTGTAATGCTAAGAGTTTCGGCTTCTTTCTGCGAAGATCTGCGAAGTCTTCTCTTTAAAAGGTATGTTAAATTTATTAACGTGAATGTAGCTTAACCATATGATTATTTGAAAATTAAAACTTTGTTCTTTAATTTCATTTTTCATCTGATCATGTTTACGTCCGAATAATTTCGATCTTAATGAGTTTCAATACTGGAAAACTCGTATTGAAAAAACGTCCTTTCTCAGCATTGTCGAATTTAAGCGTGAAAGAGTACCCTTCCAAAAAAGGACCGAGCTCCGGGTAGCCATAGGCGTAGGCTGAATCTCCTCTTCACTGTACATGAGACATTACGAATTTTCAAAGCCTCATTCAGCCCTTAAATTTCAAATTGTTCAAACGTCTAGTCTAATTAAACCAATGTTTATTACGAAAGTTAAAAAAGTTTAATATCATTATTATATAAAAAACCAATGCTCATTTTTTTAACAATTTTTATTTGTTCAAAAAATGTTTTCCTTCCACAATAATCTAAAGATATTATTTTATTTTCAAATTTTTCAAGTCTTTAAACAATCAACTTTTTTTGTGAACAATTTGTTGCCTCTGCAAATCTTATAAAGATTTATGTTTAACGACATTTATCCCGGAAGATGGAAACTTTACACGATTTGCCGAGGGACAAAATTGTTCAAACAAATGATGGTTGTTTAAAGACTTAAAAAGAATTTGAAAATAAAATAATGTCTTTACATTATTGTAGAAGGAAAACATTGTTTAAACAAATAAAAATGGTTAAAAAAATTACCATTGTTTTTTATATAATAATAATAATAAACTTTTTTTAATTTGTATAATAAACATTGGTTTAATTAGACTAGACGTTTTAACAATTTGAAATTTAAAGGCTGAATGACGCTTTGAAAATTCGTAATGTCTCAGGTACTGTGAACTGGAGATTCAGCCTACGCCTATGGCTACCGGGAGCTCGGCCCTTTTTTTCTGTAAGGGATCTCTTTCACGCTTAAATAGGACAATGCTGAGAAAGGACGTTTTTTCAATACGAGTTTTCCAGTATTGAAACTCATTAAGATCGAAATTATTCGAACGCTTTTAATTCAGACATTAATAATTTTTATTGTCCGGTCAACTTTTGAGATAAAACCGCTGAATCCAGAAAATTCTTTTAAGCTAGAGTTCAGCTTCAAATCGCTATCCAGAGCCGAGATAATTATTTTTTTACATTTTCAGCTCTACTAATTAAAATAATCATTAAATTGAAGTCAAACAAATTGCTATGTGTTATGTACATGTTACTGAATACTCATGAATTTTTTCAAATTTCTGGTACCAATTTTTGATCCTGTGGAGGCCTTCAAAGTCGACGTAGTGAAAGTTCAGGGTCACTTCTCATGTTTTTGCACACATTTTGTGTCACAGGAAAGTCAAAAAATGTTTGACAAAAATCAAACTGACACCGCTTTACACGTTTAATGTTAAAGAATATTTCTGACTTTGACTCAACATTCTGCGATTTTTTTTCGCCGAGTAATAAAGCTTCAAAGCCAGGTGTCAGGACTTTTGAATCTGACTTTAGGGAAAGCATCGTGTGCAACGAGCAGATTTGCCAAGCTCGCTGCGCTCGCGCGGCAAACTTCATGCTCGTTAATAATCGACTCTGTATCCCGTTTGTTGTACAATCTACTATTATAAGTTATTCTATGATAAATTGGATATTTCTAAACATTTTATTAGGGTATACTAGTTCAATATCATTAAAACTTTGAACCTCATTTCCTTAGTTTGACAATCCGTGGACTTGGCGTATTCTAGCTCTCATGGACGAATTTATGTTTCGAAAAATAAAAATTTCTTCGCTTATGGTTCGAATCTCATAACAAATTTTAAAAGAGGAGTCTATCTGCGATTCAGAAAATAATAGTTAAATCTGTAATTGTTTATTTACCATTAGTTTTCAGATATTTTCTACTTTTTCTTTCGTTTTAGAAAAAAATCGTAATTTTGATTCAATCTTCATCTTCGATGGCACAGTGGAATTTGTGTGAAACAAATGATTAATTAAATAATTAAACAATATCTAGCTATCTACCTATCCACGGTTTCATTATAGCTTATAAGAAGCTATTCAACATAAATGTAAAATAAAATTTATCCAGAAGAAATTGCAGGTAATATTTCAAAGAAAAAAATAAGCTATCAGTATTGAAGATTGAATCAAAATTACAATTTTTTCTTAAGGCGAAATAAAATCTCAAATAAAACTTTTTTAATAAACAATTACATATTCAAATATTTTTCCTACGTTGCCTTCAGATTTATATTTGAAAAATGATTATATTTAACAAAATGTCCATATTTTGCTCGAGTTTAATTCGCAATCTAAAATTACAAAAATATTTGAAAGTTGGAAGACACCAGACATTTTTCTGACAACGGTTCGTATAAACTATAAACTCATCCGAAGATTTATGCCACTTTTGTTCTTGGGAGCAGCATCCTCCCTTTTGAATTCGTATACTTTGTAGTGAAATAAATATTGGCGAGGACAATGGCAAGCATTCAATGACCATTCACTTCGAACCCAAAAGTCCGTGGTTTTTCGAAACGGACCGCGAAGTTTCCGAACGAAAAGGAGGATCCCACCGGAAACGGACACAATCGGACTACTTCCGGACACGCGGCCTGCTTGCAATTAATTCATTACTGCTATCAGGGTGACTTTCCGATTGCTCGTGACGAGTTCAGGGGGATCGTAGATTGTACTCAATACAAAATAGACAATAGATCGACTTTATCAACCATATCATGTAATAATCAGAATACATATGAAATATATATTCCTTCAAGGAGTTAAATAAAACTATAATGAGAAAAAACTGGATAGTTAAGACTGGTCTTTTCTTATAGTAAGTAAATGAGACTTAAAGTAGCTACATCAACTTGGTAATCACATCCGCTTGGGTACATTCAATTGTTTAAGGCCTCACGTTCGATCACGGAAGTTAAGCAGAGCTTGGCTCGGTTGTACTCGGATGGGAGTCAATCTCGTACTAGATGAAGGTAGATTTATTATAAGATTTTAAACTGCCTTTGGTTTAACTCTCGAACTAGCAAAAGACTGATTTCATATGGGCTTTCAATTTCTATGCTCATGAACTTTAATTAAATATGATGAAGTCTAAAAACACTTCATTACCGTTCTGTGTTTCGATTTTATTTTTTACAACGATAACATTTTTTTCTCATTTCTCAATTTTGCACGTTAAAGGAACAAAATTTTAATTTATGCACATTTTTTATTCAAGTATATATTATTATAAAAGATTGAAAGTCTGAAGGAGAAATATTAAACGTAATGTTTAGTACAAGGTTCTATCAAATTAAACTTATAATGTTGGCAGCTACTTAGGAATCCAATATTAAAACCGAAAAGTGCATTTTGATAATACGACAGTAATTTATTGTACGTTTGCAAAAAACTCGGTATTTTACAGGGGAAACATGATAAAAACGACTGCATCACTGCTCAATAGGGCGCAGTGGAATTTTTTTATCTTTTTATTTTCTAATCAAAAGGTAGTAGAATGAATATTCTATTTTTTGTTGTTGTAAATTTTCTTATGTTTTCATCATTTGCAATAATGGCAGTGCTTCTTTCCCTCATTCGCTAAAGCAAAATAAATAATGAATACAATAATAAATAATTTGTTTATAAACATTTAATTATATATTCGGTTAAATCAGTTAAGATTAAATCGATCGCTACCTGAGCCTTCGAAACTTTGAGTTATCGTTGCGGAACGTAGGGTTACTTTCATACTTTATTCTCCGGTGACAGCCAAGTGCGCACAAACTTCCAAGTACAATATCGGCTGATTGGAAGTCGCGTGGCGGTGGCAATGAGTTTGAACGACCGGTCACGTGTCGTGCCCGCGTCGCGACGCTTTCGTGGACGATGGCCCTAAAAGTCACCGCGCGATTATCCCGCCCGGAAGACCCCCTCATATACTGGCGTCAACTTTTTGACATAAAAACAATTAATTTGAGGGGAAAAACTTTTCGTTCCCACTTAGGGAAAGTGTGTCTTAATATATTCCGTTGCTTTCGTGAAAACATAATCAAATTAAAACTGCTACATGAATTTAGGAATACAGTCAGTATAAACAGATTAACAAACTTTTCCTGGTTTCCATAGAGTACAGACATTATTCAACAATATATGACAGAGCCGCTTAAAAGTATGGGAGCTTCTGCTTTTTGAACATCTTTTTTACATTGATCTACTAAATTAATTAAAATTTTCTCCATTTGAGTTAGTAAAAAGAAGATTAAATTTGGCGTCTAATAAACACTTCTTCCTGTTATAAAATTGTTTATAATTTCGTTTCAAATCTGGTGGTCAAGAGATTGTGTAAACTTTTTATTTTAATTTCCCATTTTTTAACTGAAAATGTACGCAGTAAACCCCGGGATATTCAATCGTTACATATATCATTCTGATTATCAACTTCAGATCAAAATGATCAAATTTTTGCGGATCCAAAATTTAGCAACTCCATTCATACCTGACGAGTGGCAGTTGTTAGACTTTTTTCTGAAAGTCGTAGGCTAGTCATGATCGATGTAATATTTCTTAAGCAAGGAATTTTTGAGAAAATTTTGAATTTGTGGGTGGGAGAACAATTCTAAATTTCCTATGGCTCTGGAAACTAACTTTTTCCTTTTAGAAGTATTCCTTTAGATTTACTTACTCCTTAATGATATATAACTTTCTAGGACCAACTGAAAGTGTTTTAGATAACGTTGAACTGTCTACAAAATACATGAATTTTCAATAAAAAAAATCAATTTTTAACTAAATAGTTGGGTTACGTACTAAAAAGGATCAAGTTTCAACTAGAATTATGAATCTTTAACAAAAATAATGATTTTTTAACAATGGAATTAAACTTTCAACCAACCAGCTGCATTTTGAACCAAAAAAGATTAAATTTTTTCCAACAGATAATAATTTTCAAACCAGGGACGAATTTTTAACAAAAAAGATCATTTTCAGCCAAATTGTTGAATTTTCACACAAAAAGGCGAATTTTTTACAAAATGTTTAAATTTTTGAAACGCAAATATGAATTTTCAACAAATAAGATAATTTACAAAGAAAAGACTTTATAACAAAATTGTTGAGTTTTTAACAAAATAATTAAATTTTTAACCAAATCAGAAAACATTTATACGAAAAAGATGAATTCTCAACCAAAAATATAATAGTAGACTTACCAACTTTAAAAAATAATTGTTTACAAAAATAAAGAATATTCAATAAAATAGTTAAATTTTCAAAATAATGAGCAGAATTTTCAACTAAAATGATGAATCTTTGTCCAAAAGAGATAAATTTTCAAACCAGAGACGAATTTTCGACCAAAAAGAGTCATTAGTCAAGAGAAACAATTAACTTTCAACCAAAAATAGTTGGATTTTTAATTTGAAAAATTAAATTTACACAAAAATAATTTAATTTTTGACATGAAAATATAATTTCCAATAAAAAGTATAATTTTCAACCAAATAGTTGAATTTTCAACCCAATAGTTGAATTTTCAACCAAATTGTTGAATTTTCAATCCAAAAAGACTAATATTCTAAGAATGGTTAAATTTTCGACAGGCAAATATGAATTTTCAACAAAAAATATAACTTAAAAAAACATGACTTTCTAACAAAATGGTTGAATTTTCAACAAATTAATTCAATTTTCAAACAAATCAGAATAATTTTAACCGAAAAAGATGAATTCAAAACCAAAAATATAATACTATACTTTTCAACTTTTAAAATTATTAAAAAAAAAAACAAAAAAAAAACGAATATTCATCTCCGGAAATTATTTTTTTTGTTCTTAAAGTGTTTCTATAGATTCACTCTACCGTTGGAAATTATCTACGCAGATAACGCAAGCAACAATAAAAATCACTGATGAATTTGAAACACGATAACTCGCTTGGAAATAAAGCTATACCTTTGTTTAAATGGGTAGAAAGCTTATGGAATTCCACGCCGAATGAGTTCTATTAGAGATATTCAAGACTTTTTGAAGAGGATGTATCATGTAAGAAGTTTTTAAAATAAAATTAAAGAATTTCTCAAATTCTGTACTTCCACTTCAACTCGTATCATAACCTAGGATAGTTGCACAAGAAATCTGAAATTTACTGTACGCAATATTTAAAATCTCATCTTTAATTTAAGCCGAGAAAACTAAAAAAATATCTGCTGGCTCCCGAGATATGACTAAAAACGTCTAAGCGTGATGATCGCCGACTGAAACTCGGCGCAGTATGCTTGGACATTTATACGTGAC
This sequence comes from Andricus grossulariae, assembly GCA_011634705.1. NCBI lineage: Eukaryota > Metazoa > Arthropoda > Insecta > Hymenoptera > Cynipidae > Andricus > Andricus grossulariae. Next base: position 304,790,049 of record JAABKJ010007545.1, read on the forward strand.
CCCTTCAGATTTTTCAACGATCACCGCTCGCGCAGTCGATAGTGATGATTGTCGACTGAAACTTAACGCAGATATGCTTCGACATTTTTAGTTATATCTTGAGAACCCGTAAAGATTTTTACAAAAATGTGACCTAAACGGTCTGGTTTGGGCCGGGCCAGCGCCAGAAGATTTTTCCACATGGCTATATAGCTCCTTATACAGTCGCGTATAGATAATTTCCGACGGTAATGTGCGTAGTTCAAGTAGTGATCGAAACTTCAGGATTATTTTGTGAAAAAAAGTATAGAAAATTTCTTCAAAAGCTCAGTTTTGACATTTGAATGTGCATGTAAACGGCCATGTCTTGTACGTGACATACCCAACAACTGACACTTGATAGTTGTTACTCATGAAAATTCATGACAGTCAATTGATCTTGAGAATCGGGTCATTCTGATGCGCCATTTACATGAAAAATCCGAAATCTGTATAGACCCTTTTTCAAAAAGACGTTAAGGTGTTAACCAGAGTATTGTTAAATGTTGATGGTGAAGTATTAACAAATCGTCTGATTAGGCATTTTTATATAACTTGTTATATCTTAATATGTTTTATTTTATATGTTTTCATCTTATTCTCTTTTTTTTTGGTTCCTACACAAATACGTTATTTATCTATTCCTAATAACGCTTAATTAATTAACATCTTCGATCTTCTTACCTTTGTTATACGCATTGGTTTCGTACCTTCCCCTTACGACTTTGTGATGATGACCGTCGACGCTCGGTCGAAACATCAAAAAATGAGACTGTGGGATTTCGCAGTTCTCACATTAAAGTCACAATTTTTATGACCAGTAATCCACATGTTAGTACTTCACCATAAAAATGTCTGTATAAAACCGTTGTATATAATTTTGATCCAATTTCGGGATTAAATTAATCAATTGCCAATTACTGTATAATTCTTTATTACTTAGACTATTTGTATATTTTCGAAATTACATGAGTAACACGATCCAAACGACACAAACGAATGATAAGACGATTACTTGTATAATACATAACACAGAAGAGCAAAAATATAACAGAAAGGGAGAATCTGTTTATCTGCGTTAAGTATAGTAAATATTAAAAAAAAAAACGAAAAGATAAGTTTATGGAGATAGACATGTGTTGTCGGTGCGATACGGTTGTGTACATTTGTGTAGGTTGGCTGGGGAATGCACCATGGCACGTGACGTCACGGTAACGTCAATTAGGCGTCGCGTGCCTGGACGACGCCACGCGTCATTTGTCAGCGTCCCCATGAGTATGTGTGTTATATGCTATCCGTTTTCGTTATCCGTAATGTGTGTAATGTGTGTATTATCTATAAATGTATGTAAATATATATGTTTGAATGTATGTGCAATTCTGCTCGTATGATTGTATGAATGTAATATGCACTTATATGCGGCTGCATATATTTCTATATATGCGAATGTATATATTTCTATGATCACACACGTGCACATGTTGACACATGCATATACGCACGCGTAAATAACGCATCGCGCACATTACCTCCTTTTCCTCCGCCCTCTCAACGGGAAATGGAAAAGTGGTTCCGGATTACTCCCGAAGCACGGCCTCCTTTGTCGAGGCGTGCCTTCTCAAAAATATTTCGAGAACGCCAAGCTTTCAGCTCGCTGATTTGCTAATGCTGTAGCTAGTCGCACATGTACACTGACTAAAGAATCTCGACAACATACTTTTTATTTTGTGGCGACAGGATCCCTCGCTTTAATTTCGCGTACTAAGAATTCCGACTTTAACTGCTCTTAGTCACGACGAGTCGCGCGGTTTTTGAATTTTTTATCCCACATTTATGACGGTCACTATGTTTACTTCCTGCACATCTTTATTTCGTTTTATAAACATAAGGCATCTTTTCAGCTAAATTATGTTTCTTTCTTGTATACAATTTTCTCAGAAAAAAAATCAGAAAATGCACGCTCTGCTCTACGCGGAAAATCCTGGGGTATTACTTTGATCATGAAGTAGCAGGGTGGTCACTGACCAGGAAAACCGGAAATTAGCCTAGAGTTTTGAGAAACAGGAAATAGCCTAGAATTTTTTTGAAAACCGGGAAATTGAATTTGTTAAAAAGTTATCTTTTTTTGGCGAATATTTAACTATTTTTTTTATCATTCGTCCTTTTGGATTATAAATTAATCTTTTTGGTAGAAAAGTCGTGTTTTTTTAATTGAAAATTGATATGTCATGGTCAACAATTGAATTTTTTATTTTTTGTTGTTTAAAAAGTAACTATATTCTAAAAAAAACTTCGTCTTTTTGGGATGAAAATTTAACTATTTGGTAGAAAATGCAACTTTTTTTTGTTGAAGTTTAATTATTTTTGTTTCAAAATTCATTCATTTGGTCGTAATTTGAACTGCTTTTTTGTACATTCGTCTTTCTGGATGTAAAATTTGTCTTTTTACATTAAAATTGGTCTTTCTTGTTAGAAATTTGATCTTTATCGTTCAAAAATGCATTTGTTTTAGTTGAGGATTCAATTATTTCTTAGCAAATTTATCTTGGTTGTAATTTCATTCTTTTTAATTGAAGAGTCTACTTTTATATTTTTATTTTACAATTCATCTCTTTTGATTAAATGTTTGACAATTTGGTTAAAAATGTAATTATTTTGTCGAAAATTTAACTATTTTCCTAAAACGTCATAATTTTTGGCCGAGAATTCAACTGTTTTATTAAATATTGTCTATTTAAACAGATCATTCATTCTTTTAAATTGAAAATTCATCTTTTCATCATTTGGTTAAAGATTCATTTCGTAGGTTGAACATTTAACTATTTGGTTTAAATTCAACATTTCGTTAGAAATTCATCTCTTTTGCTTGAAAGTGTGAATATTTGGTTGTAAATTCAACTATGTTGTTGAAAATGATTTTTTTTTTGTTTAAAAATTCAACTAATTGGTTGAAAATCCATTTTTGTTAAAAAATCATCTTTTCGGGCTTGAAAGTCAAATGCTTTCTAAAACATTTCGATCTTTTAGATAGAAAACTCTTTTGTTGAAAATTCATCTTTTTTGGTAAAAATTCCACTACATTGTGGAAAATTCAATATATTTCGACTTGAAATCTTAGCAAAATGCAGTACTGTTTATGTTATTTGAAGAAATTTATTGTCCTAAATGATGAGAAAATAGAGCAAGTTGACAAATACGTATATCTGGGTAGCCTATTCACTAGCGACTGAAAAACAGATGAGGAATTAGATAGGCGCATAAATGAGGATAAGAAGGTTATGGGTAGAGCAGGGTCCATTCTCAGAGATAAAAACAAATAAAAAAAGCTAAAATGAGCATATATGATTCTACATTTGTACCGGTTGTACTAAACGGTAGCGAGACATGGACATGTCAAGAAAAGGACAAGAGTAAAATCAACGCGATTGGCATGAAACCTCTGCGCATAATATGCGGGAAAACACTGATGGACAAAGTCCGAAACGAGATAATCCTCAAAGAATGTGGTGCAGGGGAGACACTAGTTGATATATGGGAAAGAAATCAGTTAAGATGGTTCGGACATCTTGAAAGAATGAAAGATCAACGACTGACTAAACAGATGTATAAAGGTTAAATAAATGGCAGAATGCCCAGAGGTAGACCAACGAAAGAATGGTTAGAATCTGTGAATGAGACTCTAATTCGAAGAGATATAAGAAGCCATAGAAACACGAGAGCTTGCGTGAAAAAAATGCATGGACGTGAAGGAACCTGGGTCGGAGCAGTGTTGCGGAACGAATGTGTTATTTAAATAAATAACACGAGAATTCTAGATCAATCTAAAATATCTATACCTTACGCCTATATACCTACCTAACTTATACCTATATACCCATCCACACACTACTACTTCCCAACCGAGCAATTCACGCCTACCCAGAAAGGGAAATGTCTTAATGGTATCATAATAATAATAATATTCCCCTATTTTATTAAAAAATCACAATAATTTACATTATATATATTACCTTGGAGTTCTAAGATATTAATTCTTTTTCTTCAAAAATTGTATAAAATAATAAATTATAAAAATTATTATTATTATTAAAATAATAAATGTATAAAATAAATAAATCGGAAATTTTTTTTTACCCGCGAAAACCGGGAAATAGCCTGGAATATATATATATATATATTTAAGTTTGAGTGGCCACCCGGAGACGGATTGAAGTGATTTGCAGCAGAGTGATACTCATTTGAGTAAAATCATCCAGATTTAGTGTCAGAATTATTTGACAGTTGACAGTAAATATTAAATTTTCTTTTGGTGACATCATTGGAAAACAACTCGACTTTCGGTTGCTGGAACTGTGAAGTTGGGCTTGTATATTTTTTTGATTCTCTAAATTGCATCACTTTGATATTAAATGGAATATTGAATTGAGCTGCAGTACTTTTGATACCTCAGTGTTTGCTGTGTAATGAAGCAATCTTTTTATATGCTACAAAAAAAGTGCAGGATGATCCTTAATATCTGAAAGAAGAAGCGATTCCATTAATCTCGAGTCTCCTTCCCATCATTCTATCCCTTTTTGTGCAACCTCGTATTCTCGAAGAGACCACATAGTATATATCTATATATTCACTTAAAGCGTGGACATGCCCACCCTTACCGAAGCTCAGAAAAAAAACCACAGGGGTGGCTAACATTCGATCGAGGTCGCATCGCAATAAAAATATTGATGGTCCGGTTCCGGCCGCGAACAGGACAATCAACTAATTATTCACCGACCACGCGCACGCCGGATATCAACGTGCGTCCACGCACACGCAACACGCGTCGCCGCATGGGTGCGCTTGTTTTGCCAACTTACGTCGCGATTCTGTGTTTAGATAATGTAAGGGCTCATTCAAAACATGTCGAAGGGGAAGAAAAAATGCGTAAATTGATAGCTATATGGGTATTGAGAATATGTAATATAGAATGCGCACGGGGTGGTGGGATAGAAACAGATAGCGAGAGAGGGAGTAGAAGGGGAGAGTGAGAATTTTTACTAATGATGGGCAGAATAATTCGACTTGACTCAGAATCGACATATGGACGAGAGTCTTGAGTCGAATTTTTCGACACTCAGCTGAGTATTAAGTCGAAAGATTCGATTCATGTCTCACGCGGTGAGCCACGAGTCGAATTTTATAAACCGACTCAAGTTTATATTGAGTCGAAATTGTCGAAGCCAATTCAGCAGATGAGACTGAGTCGAGTTTCATTAAATCGATACATGAGGTAAATAATAAATAAATCGGTTTTTGGGATCGAAACATTGACATAACCTCAAATTTAAAAAACCATTAATAAAAGCAGAAAAAATATAAAGGCAATCAATTTCAATGCATTTTAAAAGATGAAGCAATATATATATATATATATTTACCGCGGTCCTACTGGGAGCCGATGTCATTTTTTAGATGACAGTTGCTCCCAGTGGGACCCTGCGGGCAGCAAGGTTGGTATTCACTGCCGCAGAGGTGGCGCTAGTAGTAAAAAAACTACATCCCCTGCAGACATAATCAACCTTCCCTTTTTTAAAAAGTCTTTTTTGGAATACAAACATTAGCACAGGTCAAATGGATAAGATTGCCACACTTAACACAGGCTATAACCTCAGAAGCACCTCTTGAAATCACTTTCTCTATCCGCGCGTCATTCCTCTTCAGTGGTTCTCTCATCCTCAGCTTTTTCTGCTCCTTTTCTGGTTTCCTCTTCTATGCGTTTTCTTTCAATTTCCTTTATTATTCGTAAAGTGGTTTTCCAGGAGTGATCTCTCTTCTACTCGCGTCTTTCTTCTCGTATTTTTTCAGCTTCTTTTTCCTGTTCTTTCAGTTCTGCGAGTCTTTCATTAAACTCTTTGTGTAAGTTAATGCTTTGGTGGTAGGCTTTTCGTTCGAATTCTGGGGTCAGTTGCTATATCTTCTCGTTCAATTCATAGCTGATGTTTTTCTCGTTTTTTGGTTTTGTTTTTACGGATGTCCCGTATCCTCGAACGTGTTTGTGACCTGATTCGTAAGATTGGTTTGTCTCGCCCCCGGCAGTTCCTTCTTCCCCAGGTTTATCATTAGTCGATTGAGTTAGTTTCGTATTTATCGTAAAGCTTACCTCCTTTTTTATCGGCCTTATTTGATAGTTTCGTTACTACTTCCATTACCCTGTCACCTATTTTTGATTCTAACGGTCTTCTCCTTAAATTGTAACCGTTAGCCTGTCTTTCGTTAGATTTATTTAAATTTCTCTGTACTTCCTCTTTTATTATTTGTAACCTTCGCAGTTTGTCTGTCCATTTATCTACGCTTTGTAATTCTATCTCAATATCGTTTCCTAAATGTTTTCTTAAGTATTGTATTGATTCTAATTCGCGACCTAAATTCAAGAATGCTGGAGTAAATTTAGTTTGACGAGTTTTTGCTAGTCCTGCCTTGGTTCCGTCGTCTTTTTGTAACTTGTCTGATTTTGGTAGAGTACCAGTTATCTGTTTTTGTCATTAACGTCCGCTTTTGGGTTTTCTACGCTACAGACTAACGCAAATGCTATATTTTTCGCTGATTCCCATGATCCCGAAAGGGCATCCGGGACGAAATTTGAACTACATTCGCGATATATGACTTCGTAGTCATATTCGAGAAGTTCTAGTGTTCATCTGGCTAATCGGCCAGTGGGATTTTTTAGGCGATGGAGCGATTTTAACGCTAGGATGTCCGTGGTTACTTTATAGCTATAACCTTTTAAGTATGGCCTAAATTTTCGTATGACCCAAACTACCGCTAGGCATTCTTTTCCGGATTCCCAGTACAGAGATTCTGCGCCGTTTAGGCTTCTACTCGCGTAAGCAATGACGCAATTTACGCCGTGAATTGTCTGCGTAAGTACGGCTCCTAACCCCATTTCAATCCCCAATCCCATTGTTTATCTTTGTTAAGTAATCTGTCTATTGATTCTATTATTTCCGCGAATTGTGGGATACATTTTCTGTAAGAACTTGCCATCCCTATCATGCGCTGTAATTGTTTAATGTTTTTAGGTGTAGGGAATTCTAAGATTGGTTGGATTTTTTCGTCGTCTTTTTTGGAGTCCTTTTTCGTTAACTTTAAATCCTAAGTATTTGATTTCCGAGCAGCAATACTAGCATTTGTCCAGCCTGATCCTTAAATTTGCATGATTGATTTGATCTAATACGGTATTTAAATATTTTAAATGGTCTTCAGAATTTTGAGTCACAATCACTATGTCGTCTGAATAACACAAAAACGATTGGTTTCAAGTCCGGAATAATAATTTTTTCTATAAGTCTCTGGAAAGTGGCTAGAGCATTGGTTAAACCAAATGGTATCCTTTTAAATTGGTACATACTTTTTCCAGAGACTGTGAATGCTGTTATTGGTTTTGAGTTTTCTTCCAACGGTATTTGTAAATAAGCTGATTTTAAATCAATTTTTGAGATGAATTTTGCTGATCTTACAGTATTTCTGGCATGAGTGGGATTGGGTAGAGGTCTTTTTTAGTAATATTATTAACCTTTCTGAAATCTATACAGAATCTATAGTCTTTCCCTGGTTTTTTCATCATAACTATAGGGTTAGATCAATCGAAACAGGAATGTTCTATTACATCCTGTTCTAATAATTCATCAACTGTTTGATAAATTACTTTTTTAATTTTTAGGCTAACGTGGCAATATCGCTGTTTAATGGGATCGTGGCCTTGGGCGTCGATTTTATGTTTCGTTAAATGAGTCGCCATATGTCCATTTCCCTGGTGTATTTTGATCTTGTTTTCTAAAAGTTTTTCTAATTGTGAATGCAGACTTTCGTTGAATTCGACAATACCTTCGCAATATTCTTGCGAACGCTTATTTTGTTCGTAGATTTTTCCTAACCTATCCGAAATATAATGCAATCTTATTGCTTTATTTTTAAAATTAGTCCATTGATTTTTATTTTTGGTTTCCCTCATCTCATTTGCTTTTTGAGATTCCTCTCCTATTTTATTTTCATCAGTAAATTTTTCATTTTTACAAAGGTTACTGTCACTATCCTTATATTTTTCCTCGTATTTTTTATCATAGAATATTTTTACCGAATTATTTTTCTTATTATTCCTTTTGATTCTTGGCTTGCCTAATGTATCTGAGTCTTGTGTGCTTGAGTCGTTGCTAGTGTCTTGGGTGGGGATGCTTTCTAGGGGTTGGAATTTGTTGCGCGTGGGGATGTTTATTAAGCTGGGGATGTCCTTTGCAGGATTCGTTACAGGAATTGGGGCGTTTTTGGTTTTTTTGGGATTGGTTAGAATTGATAGATAATGGGGCGATTTCGCTATCTTTTAACGTCTGGCTATTTTTTTTAGCTCTCTAGTGCTTTTAAGGTTAATACTACCTGCGAATTTAGGTTTCCTATCTATATTTCTGTTTTCCTTTTTAATCAATGATTTATTTCCAATATTTACATTTTTGCCTACCTTAATTTCTTTTATTTTATTATCAGGTTCAGGTTCGGTTTTGTTCGCAATTATTGGGAGGGGTGGTTATTGTGGGTTTGATTCTATTGGATAGCAGGTGGAGGTGGGGGGAGGGGTTGGACTCCCTGGTAACCACCACTTTTCCGAGTCATAATTTAAGGTCATCCGTAGAGCTTTAGCATGTCGGTGCCTAAAGTTCCCACGGAGTTTAATTTAGGGACTAACCTGAACGTAATATGTTTTAAGTGTTCAACTACTCTAACTGGGATTACTACACGGAAAGAAATTTAGGGCGACTGCGGTACTCATAAGTACCACTTCTGAGCTAAACACGCGAGCGCCAGCGCGCCCTGTGTTCAAGACGTCTACTCTCTTATTTTGAGAACGTTGCGATCCAACAGAGGGACGCACGGCGCGCCAAACTTTTGGGACAACAGCAGTCCCAGAATTCAGTGAGCCGGTTGCGTCTTTTTCTGAAAACACGCCGCGCCGGTTGATACACGCTCGCTTATTTAAACTTAGAATACATGTAATATTGATTTTCAGAGACAAAATGAATAATTAAATTAATCTTACTTTAAATAAACAATTATTCTTCAATTTATAAAAGCTTTCAGCCTAACTTTTTCAAAGTTAAAATTTTTCATTTTAGTCAAAGTCCGGTCGACTACTGTAGTACGTTTACGTTCTCTTGTTCGGGACAGCAGTGTTCCCAAACATAAGAGAGCAGAGGTGCACCACATTTTAAGGCCGTTGCTTCACGCGAAATGGCGCTGCTGTCGCGTTAAAGCAATTAATAGTGAGTCTGGCATTCTTATAACAGTCAGACTGGTCATAAAAGGAAAGCCTCTCCGACTATGTCAAAAAAATTCTGGATGACTCTTTAGACCATCTAAAAGAACGGATTGGCTCTCTAAATTTTGACCCTCTAACTTTGACTATTCATTTTTCTCCGTGTGTGTGATAATGTTACGATCCCCCTTGGAATATAAGTATTATTTCATATTTATTTTATTAATTCGTAACCCGAGCATCCTATCACGTCCTGTGATGCATTATAACTATATTATTTATACTTATATTATTAATAATCGCTACATTTAAACCTATAATTTATATTATTGATTATGATAGAAAAGGATTACGTTCTTATAAAAATGCACAAACTCGTGCATATTGATTTTTATCCATCATGATAAAATCAGTAGTCTGAATTCCGTCGTACTAACCATGCAGTTTGGAAATCTTTACTTTTCTATACAACGCTAAAATACAATGACTTCTCGCCTACAAATCTTCGAACGCAGCTTATAAAAATCAAAAACATTAAAGAGAGTGGCACAATGACCAGTTTCTTGGACTCAAGGAACGGCATCTCCGTGTACTACGCCTTCAGATCTAGAAACCTGGAAATAAATTGATTTCGATTGTTACGTTCCCTCAATGTGAAGTTTTTGTTTATCAAGTTTTTGCTTCTGATCACAATGGAATTCGACATATATAAACCCAGGATCAGAATTAGAACATCAGTCTATCTCCAAAATTTAAATTGGTCAGAAGCTCTGCTCAAAAGTACATCGGAAAGTCAGTCGATCTACAAAATTCAAATCGAGCAGAAGCTCTGTTTAAAAACTCAAGTCCATCTACAAACTTCAAATTGGGCGGAAGCTCTGTCCTGTAGCATATTCTCAAGTTAATATTGAAATACCAGATCGACTCCGGTTATTTAAAAACCATTTCCAAGTAGTCGAAATACAAATTGAAAAACAAAAGTAAAATTAGTGTTGTGCTTCGGAAATTTGAATGAAGTCGATTGTATATTTCAAATCCCTTTAAATAAGTGAAACTAAATTCACAAGATCCTTTTGACAATTCCACTGGGGCTACCTGCCCACTAATAGAGTCCTTTGGCAAATCCTCGTTGTCAAACCATCGCAACGGTGAATCACCAGAAGGACAAACATCATCACTTGTACTAAACCATAAGCACCTGGACCAGTACCATTATCTATCCAGTGAAAGAGAAGAGCATTCATCCAATTCAGAAAATCAGTTTGTCAAGGTATCTTCAAATTATACAGTGAATCCCCAAAATAGTTGATCGCTTAGTTTCAAAAGTGAACAGTTGGAATATACATTAGGTAAGTTTAAATCAATGACTTAAAAACTCATAATACTTTAATTTCTTTAAAACTCGTCATTAAGGGCCTTTACTGAATCTATTGACACTATGATCATGTCCCGAAAGCAGCCCAATATGGGTATCTTTTATCTTCGAAAAAAAAAAATAACACGTGCACTTTTGGCACTTGCTATGTTTAGATATTGTTTTTCTCGAAAAGTGGGGTTTCAAAGTATCAGCTTCAAAAATCCTCCGGCCATTTACTTTTTAACCTAGATGCGTCTGTTTGGGGGGCCTAAAATGCCGGGAATTTACTCCGCTATATGAAAACGAAATCACCATGGACAGAGGAAACATGGGACTGAGTATGTAATAGAAGGGTTGAGTCAATGAAGAGAGGAAGTACACCATCTTGCAATGTCCCTGTGCAAAGTAGAATATTTTAAAATGATTCCTCCATTTTTGGATTTGGTGCAATTACTTTCTTTGAAAACTGCATGTGAGGGGTTTTCAATTATACATCGTAAGATGGAGTCTCCTTCACTCATTGAAGGAGTACCGTTAAATCAGCCGCCCTTGACAGAATTGGGATGACAGGCGCACGTCCAATTCCGTGTTTTCTATGTCCATGAAAATCACAAATCGCGCTTTTTATTCCAATGTAAAATTCACGCCAAGACATGTGGCAGCATGGAGAAAACGCCTTTTACCGACAGTGCAGTTTCGTAGTACGATCAAGCTATCAGCTTTTATCGCGGGATGGCGTCAGTCGGCTTCCTTCACACTTCATTTCGTTGTTACATTTCTCCACTCTCACTTTTTAGCAGTCACCGTATTTTTTTTTCAAAAAACCAGAGACTTACCCAATATCCAATATGGTGATAAGGTTCGAGTGCTTCATAAATTTCGACATTTTTTTGGACACCGTTCCAACAGCCTTAAAAAAATTACAAGATATTTTGAGAGATTTATGGGGATTTCAACAAATTTCAAGAGGTTCCAAATACATAAACTTTTTATTATTATTTCTAATTACAACTTACTTGTAAGATGTTGATCAGACTTTGGATCACAAACAATATTATATATTATTTTTACATTTTTACATCTTCATCAGAGAAGGTATTTGATTTGTGTGAAATTTGATTCCCCCCCCCCACCCCCCACCCGTTTTTGTCAAATGTCCATGTTTCGAGACCTTCTGAACCCAAAAAATAGGTCACGAAAAGAAAATCGTTTCTTTTTGAACACCCTACAATATTGTCAGAACGAATTTTTGCATTTTTTGAAAAAACAAAAATTGTGCATATAATAAAGACCTACAATATTCTTATTAATAACTTTCTGATGGGATGCATAGTTTTTGTTTTAATCGTAGAAAATAAAATTTTAAATAAAAGAATTAAATTTTTTGACAAACGACACAAGCTATGAAAAAAATTATTTAGCAAAATTTGCTTACATAAAAAAGAGCTATAAAAATTTGTCATCAATAATTTTTTTAAGAAGAGTAGTTTTTGTTTAAATCGCAAACAATAGCATTAAAAATGTTTAAAAAATAAAAAAATTTGGGAAAACCACACAAGTGACGAAAAAAAATTAATAGACAAAAGTTGTTGTACCAAAAATTATCTATAAATTTGTTATAAGCTTTTGTTATAAAAATTTTCTCAGAACCGCTTTACGTTCAAATCGTCAAAAATAACGACGCAAGTTATAAAATGTAATGCAAAATAAGGAACAAATATTAATGTTATCATGATAAATAAAATTTGTACCTTATTTTGCAAAGTCTGAATTAGCAATCCCAGGCTGAGGTACATAAATAAATATAATATCCATTTGATATAATAGTGTTAAGCCTAATGTAGGAAAGTTCGCATTTTAGACACAATCGAGTGAGAAGCACGAGACACGTGATGACAATGTATTTGTTAAAGCCGAAGAAGCTTTAACAAGAGAGAATTCACAATCACCAAATGACAGTTGTCTATGCATTGACCTTTAACTTTGAAAGGTCTGTGCACAAATATGGGGAAGAACGGAGACCGAGCACCCAGCGCGAAATAAATGAATTATCGAGCGCGAAGCGCAAAAACCAACATTCGCGCGCCCTAGGCGCGCTTTAACTTGCGAGCGAAGCGAGCCGCTCGCATAGCGCGCGACGAGAATGTGTCCGCGCCGCGGGCAGATTTTTTAAAATTAAATTAATAGGGTCAAATATTGTTGTTTACACTTCATTTACACGCTTTACTATAAAATATTTTGTAATGGGACGCTTGGAACCGACTGGAATTTCTTTGATTTCTTCTGAGGTCAATAAGGTAACCGTTCCACTTTTCACGTTTATTTTCGCCCGTTTACCATCATGCACATACATCCCAGCCATAACATTAGAACTCTCCAATATTGCAAAAGCGTCACCATTGGATGTAGATATAACAATCTGTTCTTGGTTGGACACAGACTCAAAGATATGATCTCCTATTCTCAATTTAATTGATCTATCGGTCGGAAAAGTGTATCTTCGAAGTTCGAATATACGGCGCGGATTCATGCGGGAAACAAGCCGAAGAAATTCAAAATGTTTCAATCCACATCCACTTTTGTGAAAAGAAGGCAGCTTGGTAGGTGGATCAATGCACCGAGAAGAAGGAGGATGAAGCCTTGAATGAGAAGACCTGACCGAACGAGAAGGCTTTGAAGAAGAAGACCTGGCTGGAGGAAGAGACTTTGAAGTAGAACGCCTAGCAGGAGAAGGAGGCTTCGAGAAAGAAGACCTGTCTGGAGAATGAGGGCTGGCAGGAGGATACTCGGCAGGATGAAACCCGACAGGAGGGAACTCGGCAGGATGAAACCAGGCATAATGAATCCCATCAGGATCAAACTCGGATGGAGGAAACCATGCAGGATCATACTGGGCAGGAGGAAGTCCGGCATGATGAAACCCGGCAGGATCAAACTCGGCAGGAGGAGACCTGGACCTTGACCTTTCAGGAGAATGATATCTGCCAGAAGAATAAGAAGTTCCAGTATGAAGAAAACCAGGTAGAGAAGCGCCATTACGTAACCCCTCGGACTGTGAACTCAACTCTGTAACAAGAAACAGAGCATTATATTTTCTCAAGGTACGTGAAGCAAAATGTCAAATTCAAACATTTTTTTGCAACTTCCAGCCTGCAGATCGATAATTTGAAAGAAACTGATCAGTGAAATGGAAATTAATTTAAAAAAAATTAGATATGATTCACTCAATGCTACACTGTAAAAAATTTTTGTTATAAACTTCCAGTGAATGTATTGGAAGTTTAATTCCGAAACGTAGGGTAACGTTAAAATACATGATGCTGTAGTTTTCAAATACTGGTATTGGGATTCTGTTTACCTCCCATGTATTGGAATTTTACAATATCTCATAAAGTTCGCGTGAAATTACCTCACCTGATTTCAAGATGGGGTTCCATCTCGCTCGAAGTTGGGATACGAAACTACCGTCTTTTATTGCTGCAAGACTTCAAAAACAATCGACAGCAGGTGACGTTTCGTACCCCACATCCGAGGGAAATGATACCTTGTTTAATGGTCAGGGACGGCGGAAGCCCTATGTACGGTGGGTAGTACTACCCACTTGAATTTTCTAAAAGACCTTCCTCCTCCTCCTACTCACCTCTGCAGCCAGCAAAACTACCCACCTGAGCTCAACACGTTTCGCCGACCCTGGTAATGGTACACTGTTAGTAATTGCTATAGCGATTTTACCATAATTGTAATAGAAGCAAGATGCATATACGCGTGGTAAATTCAATGTGTCATCTTGTAGAATTAATATAAATGTATGGTAAACCAGAATGCGTGAAAGTTGAAAGTTCTTTGATGCGCCCAAATCTTGTCAAATATTTGAAACTAAATTAATACCCTGAAATGCATAGACTGAATTTTTATTTACAATCAAAGTGCAACTTACGCGAGGAATTTTCTTCACAATTCACTGTAAATGTCAAAACTTTAATGTGAGCACTGCTGCTTTTAGATTATGTGTGATTGTTATTCGCTTAATTGAACTTTTTCACTTAAAAACCAGTATAATTTATGTTTATCTACAAAAAATATTATGCTTCATCATTAAGAATTGAAAATTACAGCCAAAATTATTTGTAATTTGTAAAAAGTGAAATTACCTGACTTTTCGTAGAGTTGATCAATATACATTGTGACGAGGTTTTAAGAATAAAGCAGAAAATATGTAAAAACAACGTTCTGGTGTTTCGCCGAAGCCGTACCTAATCTCCAAACGCAAAGACAAAACCACTCACACGAGCGGATTTACTAAACTTGCCGTCCAGCCACGATTCGAGCCCAAAACGAAAAAATTAATCAAAGTAGGCACCGAACGCCTACTTAAAAATTTCTTGGAATCTTTAAAAATACCCTGTACCATTCAAAATCATTTGAAACTTTTTAAAGCTGTCGAAAAATCCTGGGAATTTTTAAAATACTCTAAAATCCGTTAAAATTCCTCAAAATAACTGAAATCCTCAAAAAATTTCTTGGAATCTTTAAAATAATCTACAATATTTCAAGTTAATTCAAGAAATGTCAGTAATACGTACAGACCTGAATTCAATTGTGATCAACTCATAGGTTAATTTATTGAAAGAACCAAGAAATAAGTGATTTTTTCATTTTAAAAAGTGACTATTGTAATTTTATCTCAAAAAAATGACTAAAGAGTGATTTCAGAAAAGAGGTGAATAAAAGTGGCAGTGACATACTTAAAGTGCTTCTTACAGAAATTTCATTAATTTCGCCATTTCTTTTTTGAAATCTCTGCTTTTCCCTGACTAAGGCTTCAAATTGATATTATTTGCACTCCTGTTAGATGCGGAAAAAAAAAAGTTTTCTTCAAAAACCGTAAGTTCAAAGATAATTATCTGCAAAATTTACGACTTCAACAATAATTTACTGTTTAACTGTCATATGAACAAATCCCTTGAAACTTTGTAAAGCTGTTGAAAATTCCTTGATATTTTTAAAACGTGTAATTCTTTCACATACAATCTTTCCACGGAGCATCTTTGTCATCTATTTAAATACAAATAAATCCCCTTTTTACTTAAAAAAAACTCTAAATATCTATAAAAAATACATCAATAATAATCCCCGAACCTTTATTTTTCTTTTTTTGTATTCAACTGGATTAAAACAAAGCCAAAATGCTTCGCTCAAATTATCTGATACGCTACATACTGCGGCACACAAAGAAACCGAAATTTTTGCTCCCCAATTTACGAACAATGGAGAAAATGATAAAATTGTAATGAAAAATGGATTAAAAATGCCCTACCTTACATCCGGCTCTGTCAAAAGGCATAACATCATTTCGTTTTCGCATTTTTCTTCGCCTTGATGTCGTAGGGATACGAGAATTTCGCAATTTCTTATTGATGGTCTCGAAGAACTTTCGCCACTGTATGATTACTTCTTAATTCGACGTGAATTTGAAGAAGTATCATGAAGGTTCTCGTAGGAAAAAAAACTCTAATAAAAGAGTAACACGTGTAACACGAGCCAATTCAGAGGTTATGTTACATTCCTCAAGATCGGCTTGGCAAATTCTTAAGTCGTGAGACCTGGTACAAGGCACTTGATTACACAGGCAATTCTTTTCGAGTTAATTGAAGAGTTATCGTTAAGATTTCACGATTATGTTCATCGGGAAGTCTAAGAATTAGGGTTAAAAATATCGTCAGTTTTTAACGTTTTCAATCATGATGTTTTCAACTGTCAGTTTTTACGGCTACCATACTAGCGATTTCAAAGTTCACTACATTTTCGCAAACTGAATGTTTGTAAGGTCCCTAGAAAGGACCCCAGATTGAACTAGGACGTAAGCCAGATTTGTTACCGGAAGCTCCTATGCTTGCTCAATCTTTGGCTGGAGACAATCGACACGTAGCAGTGATTCCACTACGGACCACGAGAGGCAGCATCTGCCGGCCACTACCTCAACCAGCGTCCATGTTATAAGCAGTGTTCGGTCGGCCAATGAGGGTCGCGATGGTCCGTGAGACGAACCACTCAGCACGTAGAGTTAGTACGGAGGCGCTCGTTGGCAGAGACAACTAAAGAAGACTTCTATGTTCCACGGAACAAATCAACGGCCTCGATACTATAATTCTGAGGGCCCGGAGAAAAGGAACGGAAAGAAGAAAGAGCAGATAAGAAACTGTCACTTGTGTTCTTGGCTCGGCGGCGTTACGGTACCACCGGCAAACCGGAAATTAAATAATTTAAGAAGGACCCAGGTCAAGCCTGGAAATCCTCAGGGCGCCAAGACATGGATTACCAAGGAAAAATCGAATTCGATGTAGGTGGTCGTCCTTTTCAGCGCAAAATCAGTGTTCTCAGCCTCCACACTAGACGCCCACGCGGTTTGACAGACAGTAATCGCGTTTGCTGTCTGGATAAAATTTAATCTAGTGGGACCGTCTCACAGTGGTCCAGGAACGACAAAAAGTTGGTCAAAAGTCTAAATTTAATTGTATTTTCACCAAAATTAGTATTTAGGCAAGATTACCTGTACAGGTTCGTGTGCAGTTTCCTGTACAGGAACATGTGCAGGATCCTCCGAGGTTCCTGTACAGGGTTTTTCAGCTGGGATCTATAGCTGATTTGACTAGTTTTTAGTTAATTTCACTAGAATTAACAAGTGTGTAATCCCAATTTTTCGTTGTTGTAAAGGTATAGTAATTTGTTGCAAATTATATTTTTCTATTATTTCGGAACAACTTTTTACATTCTCATCATTTAGACGGTATGTCTTAGATTCATGAGATTTTGGACCTATCCAGTGTTTGTTAATTCTCGACGTTTTGAGACCTCCTGAGTCAGAAAAAAATTGTTTTTACAAACATTTCTGTCTCTGTCGGTCTGTTGTCTGACGACGAGATAACTTTCGGAGGAATTTTATGATCTGAATTTCCTTTTGCACACTGGTTTGTGGTCCGAAAATACAGGTAAAGTTCATCAGCCAGCCTTCTACTGCCAATATGTATGGTTTTATCCATGGAAAATCAAACTGACAAATGTAATAATTCAACTTTCCCCCGAAACTACGCAAGATACAATAAAAATGCCAGAGTCAAAAATTATTTGTTTTTAGAAGTTCTACAAAATTGCTTGCAACTATTTCTGAATAGGAATGATAGTTCCTGTTATAAACGTAAAAAATTCCATAGGAAAATAGAAAATTCAATTTTACCGCTAAACAACGCAAAAGACGATAAAATCGGCAACAGAAAAGTTTCTTGCTCAAATAAACCTACAAAAGTGTTTGTTACTATTTTTCAATAGCACCCATATTTTGGCGTGAAATTTTGAATTTTTACATTCTCATCATTTAAATGGAATGTCTTAGATTCATGTGATATTGAAACTATCCAGTTTTCGTCAAATTCTTGACTTTTGAGCGCGAAGCGCGAGGACCTAAAGTTGCGCGCTGTAGGTGCCCAAATATATTATTTAAACTATAAGGAAACATATATATGATGTATCATATGCGCACAAAGCACAATGATTCAAAATTAGCCTTTGCTATGTGGGAATTATTAAGCTATTTTATTTAGTTTCATTACAGTAAATACTATAGAAACATTTTTAGTCGTTTTCTGTTGCTTACTTTACACAGAAAAAAAGAATGATCAATTTTGTTGCAAACTAGCATTTTAAATTATAGAGAAAATGTGTGGAAAGTAGCGCTATCTATGTCGGAAATGTAATGCCATCTATGTCGGGAATTTGCACCTTCTTTTATTGTTGCAAAACTCCAGAGAAAATAATTTTTTTGTCTCTTCACACTTTATAAAAAAGTCGGAAAAGATTTTTATCATTTTCCGTTTATTGTTTCGTTTTTACCACTTCACAATGAAATTAACTCTTTTGGATCATTTTTTGTATCATTTCGCTATCGTGCAGATCAAAATTTTTGAGCCATTTTCCTTTGGGAAAATTTCATTTCACAGAAAGAAATTTGGATGCACAACTGGAATTTTATTTTGAAATGCTGGAGTGAACATTATATTAGCTCTGAAGTGCGGGTGACAGTCAAAACGCTTTCTTGAGTTCAAAAAGTTGTGGTAAAATCTCAAATCGAGCGAACAAAATATAGTTATTAATTTGGTTCATTTTTTAATTTTCATAATAACCAACCTCCTCAAAACTCTTGCGCTTTCTATTTTGAAAAGAGTTGTTGAAGAATGTAAATTAAATTTTTTTAATGCATAGCGGATTGGTGTGTAAAATGCGGCCATGCTAGCATTTATCAGTTTGACATTTTGAGAAATTAAATTTTTTCATTATTATACCATTAAGCCATTTCCCTTTCGGATTAGACGTGACTCGCTTGGTTGGAAAATAGTAGTGTTGGGAAGGAGGTATAGATTTCTTATATTGATCTAGAATTTTCGTGTTATTTATTTAAATAACACTTCCGCTCCGCAACACTGCTCCGACCCAAGTTGCTGATCAATCTCTCTAGCGATCACCCCAAGTGAAGAGCTTCACAAGGTTGCTATGTGAGGTTCCCCACTCGGGCCAATTATTATCCAAGGTCTTTTGTTTCAGGCGTCATTCACTCTACTCACATTGTTTTTATAAACTATTTATCGCCACATTCTTTTGTCCTGGCATACTTATCTAGCTTCCTTCACGTCCATGCATTTTTTCATGAGAGCTCTCCTGTTTCTATGGCTTCTTATGTCTTTTCGTATTAAGGTCTGAATCACACATTCTAACCATTCCTTCCGCGGTCTGCCTCTGGACATACAGCCATTTACTTTACCTTTATACACTTGTTTCGTTAGACGTTCATCTTTCATTCTTTCAACATGCCCGAACCATCTTGACTGATTTCTTTCCCATGTGTCAACTACTGTCTCTTTTGCGCGACATTCTAAGTTTATTTTACTCTTACCCTTTTCTTGACAGGTCCATGTCTCACTACCATATAGCACAGTCAGTACGAATATAGAATTATGCATTGCCATTTTAGCTTTTTTTGATATATTTTTACTTCTGAGAATGGACCCTGCTCTGCCGATAACCTTCTGACCCTCGTTTATGCGTCTATCTAACTTCCCGTCTATCTTCCCGTCACTAGTGAATAGGGTACCCAGATATATGTACTTAGCAACTTGTTCTAATCTCTCATCATTTAGGACAATGCTGCACATTGTTTTCTCATCTTTTCCTTCAAAAACTATGATTTTTGTTTTATTTGCGTTAATTTTGAGGTGTATTCTTCTTGCTTGTATTTAGTTTGCTCAACATTCTTTGCAAGTCTTCGATTGATTCTGCTATAACAACTTTGTCATCTGCGAAAGATAACCCACGTGCCCTCACTGTCTCGAGATCTACATCGCCTTTGTCGAAGAGGGCCATTCTTTATACACTTGTCCATATATATGATAAATATCCATGAGTACATAACGCATCCTTGTTAAACGCGTTGCATAATATCGAACCAGTCACTCAGTTTCCCATTAACCGTTACACTCGCTTTGTTACCTGCATATATTGTTTTTATTGCTTGTAGGAGCCATATATTGACTCCGTACTCTTTGAGGACTTCCCAAAGTTTACGTCTATCCACCTTGTCAAATGTAAATAATTTCTAAAAAACAAGTCTGATAAACGGTACTTTGACTTTTTTTCTACAATGTCCAAAAATTAAAAGTGGAGTACGATACATCTGAATAAACCTAAAACTGGAAAAATGAAAGGTCTGCATTTTGACTTTTTATCAATACGCTTGGATAAAATGGTCAGTCCTAAAAAATTATCTTAAACACGCTTATTTGTCTAATTATTTTAGCACTAAGGTTGTTAAACAACACATTATAACATTTTGTTTATCATTTTTATTATGCATAAAATATCACTAAATATATTATAAAATATGAGTTAAAATTGGGTATGGTTATATTTCGGTTGAGGGTGCAATAAATTATTATTTATAAACAAATTATTTTTGTTACAATAAAAAATTAAGAACATAGTTTCAAAACATGAAGTTTTTTTGTATTAGATATTTTAAAAATTATAATTTTCTTGGAATAGGTTACATAACCTCAAATCCTTTTGTTTCCAGTAAGAGAGAGTGATAAATTTTGACAGGTACCGACAGTACGAATTGAGAGGTTATGTTACCTAACTACACTGAATTAAAAGATTATCCAATTTGTTCGAAGTTTTAACGTACTGTTTTTCACTTTTGAATTATTTAGAGATAGATTGACCGCTATGAATGGTTCACTTTAAGTAATTATTTCTTATAAAAATGAATATATAAATATGATGTAACATTTTTGTGATATTACATTTTCCACCATAATTAGCACCTTTTCTCACATCCTTATTTTTTTGAATATGTTCTTTATTCACTTTATATCAGTAAATTATTGATCTACGACATCTGCCATTTTACAACTCTTTATATATATTAATTTCGTGTTCTTTGTTAATACTTGTTTTATGTTAGACCTTATTTAACGCTTATTTTACGTTTTATAATGAATTTTGCATAAACAGTATTTCATAAATGTGTACAGAATACGTTGAAACAGTACGCTACAAATAAAAATTATTAATATCTTGTGTTCAATTACATAGCTTTTTAGATTTTTAAAAAAGGCCCGTATTAGGATACCGGGTTGCCTAAGACGGGAAAAATACATATTTTTTTAATATCGAAATTTATTGCCTTTAACATTATATGAACTATTAGGCATATGAACTTTGTAAAAAAAAGATCAAATTTTGATATTGGTAATCGCTGTTTTTCTTCTAAACTTCCTTAAATTCGAAAATTTTCGGAAAATATGGAATGGCTTCCCAAATCAGAAATTTTTTACTTAAGCCAGTATTGGCCAGGGCGCAATACAGCACCCTTTGACATGGCTATCCGTAGGTTGGATTGTTCCTTTTGACGTAATACTGGTTACATTGTGAACTTTGTACTATATCAGTACTTTCGCACCAGTACTAATTATTATTTAAACTACAAGCAATGGTTAGCTCTTATCTTGCTAACTTCTGCAAAGCACTACCTTTACATAAGAGATATGTCAAGTATCGGCGCAGTAGTTACATACTTACTGACCCAGCATCAACCCTTCGTGATGAAAACCCTGGTAAAAAATGTACACGTGTAATTAGTCGCGTAGTTACACTTCATGATTTCGTAAAATGATTGTTCACAATAGACACCCCTTTTAGACTTGCAAAATTACAAGTGTAAGTTTCGCGTGGAAATACATGCGTAATTACACTTGCAAAAAGGTTGTTGTCTAAAAATAACTAATTCACACGTATAATTCCGCGCAAATTTGTCCAAAATTACGACGTGTAATTATTTTACACGCAAAATTACATGCCTAATCGCACGTACATTTTGTCATTACGGAACCTACCGACGTATGCATTGACAAGCGTCGGAATAGCACTAGAGATGCATTCGGGCGGAACGAGACAAGAAAACATTGATTTCATGAACCATCCCGACTGACGACAGCCAGTAGTTGTCCCGTATCTCGTGATTTTGATCGCGAATCTCGAAAAACGAGCAAGATCGGGTAAGATACTCGATAAAGTTTAAAATTTGACATCTCTCGTAATTATAAAAAATAATGCATCAGACAAGAAGGCCAAGAAAGTCCATTGGAACCTTCGTGCTCATAAAAATAATAATTTTATGTTAACTAAAGTAAAATAATTTTATAGAAAGTAACTACTTCGTTTATAATAGGCTAGAAAATTATAAACACAATTAAGATTCTTAGGACAGAAAATCTAAAAAAATGTATTCGAATATAAATCAAATTTATACGAGAAACATAACGAACTGTTAGAAAAATTATCAGGTAAAGGTCCCATTCATCGTAACGCCAACTTGCTTGTTTTTTAGTTTATTTAAATGCATTGAAATGTTCTTCGCTACTATAAAATGCTAAAAATAAATTGTTATTATTAAATGTTACTTTTGACATCATTTTTAACAGTATATTCAAATTATAACTAAGTTTCGCGGTTTATGAGAAATTGGACTATTTCCTTTATATTTTCTAATCTTCTGAGTTTTAAATTTGTTTACAATTTTCTAACCTAATGTTTTATCAATGAATTGGTTAGCCCGATCTTGCTTGCATATTCAAGTCGGGATGGGATGAGATTAAACAATTGAAAACCAAAAGTTCCCGACAACAAAAATATCTCTAATACGGGCAATATCAAGCTAGATCCGAGAAATTCTCGTCTCGGCGTGCAACTCTAAATAGAACCATTCGGTTTGAAAGTGATCTTTTTCCGTACTGATATATACCAAGCTTTATAAAAACATTAGCTTTTTTCACAATTTTGACTGCCATTGTGAATCTTATGCCATTTGTAGAATATGCGAAACAATTTAACTTTGGTTTCAAAATCAGCACCCGTGAAAACAAGCAGGCGTACCAAGTTTCATTAAAATCACTATGTTTTCAAAATATACAGTATTATTTTTTGACTTTCTCATGTCAAATGAATGTTCATTGTTTAGCATGTATAGGCGAACAGTTTGCCTAACCAACTGTGCGAAGCGATTAATCAAAGAGGTATATATTTAGATTCTACTCTCTGGAGCGTTAGTAGTTTCATTTATTATTAATTTGAGGATTAATAATAGTCCACGTGACAGTTTGCATAATAGACCTCAGTCAATTATTATTATATTTGTATAATTATTTTGTTTTTTAGATTATAACTTTCGTTAAGAGTTTTATACTCCTTTTAAGGTTTTAATTTTTTATTCACTTAAATTCTATCATCAGGCTGTTCAATTGCAGGCAGAGTTACATGCATTTTATGCACCGACTAACCCCAGAAGAGAAGCTTTTTCCGTTTCATTTCGTTTCTCTCTCTCTCTTCTATTACAGGAAAGGGGTAATACTTCTCGTAATTATGACGTTGATAGCATTTAGGTACATATTTCGTAACATGTGTAAATTGTTAACCGTTTCTCACAGAAGAAACGGTTGTATGTTATCTCATGTCCTTATGGGGAAGACAACAACCCTCTTTCTCCCTCCAAGTCTTCCCGTGAATTGGAGAAGAATACTTAAATTTATCAGAGGATACTGGTTGCAAATGTATAGTCTTCTTCCCTATTTGACCAATAATAATTTTAATTAAAATGACATTCTCGAATATAACAACTGATCCCGCACTACAGGACAGTGACTCGTTACTGATAAAGTTATAGCTGTGTCACTTTTGTACTATCTCAGTTATGAAAAAATGTTTAAGTGAAACGCAACTCAGTTCCAGTTTAATAAATTGTTACTGTAATAGACACGTCAATTCCATATACATTTTATATGTATAAACTTTCCAAATATGTTTCATATATCTCATGTCCAAACTTTTTCTTTCCATTTGCTTTTACTAATAAATAATTTCTTCAGAACCTTGTTTCTGGCATTCTAAGGGGAAAGAAGTAGTTTCAATGGCACCCATAGTTACTGTAGGAAATAACTGTTAGTGCAGCGAATTAATTCTCAATTTTTTAAGTTGTAACTGTACTGAGAGAGTTATTAATTTTGGAACTTTGAGCTGTATCAAGTTTCTTAGCAATTTTGTAATTGGTAACTTCTCCTCTTTGCCCAATAGATAGCCTTTCTCGCACAGTCGATGGAAAAGTTGTCTTATATCAATAACAGGGAGAACAGTGAGTGAAGTGACTTTCCTTCGAAGAAGTGATTATAGTGACTTTCTTTTAAAACAGAGGTGATACTTTTACAGGTGAATGAAAACTGTAATAACTGATACGTGAATAACCACATTACCTTAAAACTCAAGACTTTATAATAAAGTAAATTTTGTTTGCGAACAGTACTTGGGCTCGTCTTTGTAGACAGGGTTATAAGCATTATCACTGAGCTGCGTATAACTGACTGAATTGTTTTACACATAGCATAAACTTACATATAAGCAGAAGGAGAGATACACTGACACGTAAGCTCACAAAATAGAAAAGTTTTGGTATAAAAGTAGACAAAATGCACACTTAACTACTTGCGAGGAAAGGACAGGAATGCTAACTTTGCAGCACTTTTTAATATCGAACGGAAGGCCATCAATGAAGCCATTTCTGAATTGTCATTCTCATGTATTCAAATGACCACCTCTCTATTAACGAGAATGTGCTGCACTGGAAAAGTGGCGATTCCATTCCGTTATAATAAAAATTATTAGAAACTTTTCTGCAAAATTCATATGTAGAATCTGGCTATTCATCTACGCCGATATTAATGCATTACTTTATCAAGTATGTAACTATATTTTCACCCGATTTTTTGTTAAATATTGTAGCCGTTTTTTCCTTATTAGAAGAAGACAATCTCTACAACACCATTATCGTTTTATGACAAATGCATATTGTATACATACTAAATCCAAAAGTATAATTTGCTCTGAAAAGTTTTTATCCGATGCTAGACCATTTGAAAAACAGCATCAGATCAAAACGTTTCAGAGAAACGATTCACTGCTGAATCAAGAAATGATACTACGATATTGAGTGTCTATACTGCTGTGTTTTACTGAGAAGTACTATAAGTACGGAAGAGTAAGTATCAACGATCAGTAATTTTTTCAAATACCAAGTGAGAAGGTATACCTATATCGCAACTGCAAGAAAAGTTTATAACCAGTGTCCAGGCATTATAAATTCAAATTAGGATGTCGCTCGTTCACTTTGACCTAGAAAATTAAAAAAAAAAAATGTTTCAAACAGCTAAAGTTACTAACACGGACGTAAGAACACATGCACAATGCATTAACTCCCATTTTAGATTAGGGATTTTATAATTAGAAATTATAAAATCCACGTCAACGATACGTAGCTGTAGATTCGTGTGTATAATATATAGAATAATTCGTATTATGAGTCGTATTATAAGTCGTAATATAAGTCGTATAATAAGTCGTGTGTAAAATAATACCTATAACTATAATAAGTCTCTCCGTCACAATGGATAAGGAGTGAACTGATTTTCTGATACTTTCACTCTTAATTTGGTTTCTTCTTCACAAGTTGTAAAATGCATAACGAAAGATTATATTTGGGTCTGAAAGTCTATAATATTTCAAGTCAATATTCTTATTAATACAAAAATGAATTTATTATTGAAATTGAATTTAAATTGAAAGTTACGTAAATTTGCAAAACCTCATCGTAAAATTTGTAAAATCAATTCATGGGAGCTAAGAAAACTTTCACCAATTATTATCTATCTCTGTGGAATCCTTATTATCTTATGATAATAAAAAATTCAATCTCTTTCAAAAAACACCAAGAATAAGTGTTTCGTTAAGAGAAAATTCATTAATATTGAATGAAATTGCACTTGTAACGTCCATTAATTTCACTTTATAATTGAAAATAGTTGTAAATTAAAAATACTTGAAAAATAATTTCAATAAAACTTGATAAATTAGACTTGCAAATTAAAGCAGCGTTTAAAATTCAAGAATTAATCATTATCTTAAATTTGAATCGCTTAAGCTTGTATATTTTTAGTTTGTAATTTGTAGTAGTAAAAGAGTTTTTGGAGAGCCTCAAAATCAAGTGGACAATTTGTATGAATTCTTCTTCGTATTTGTATAATTTTTCATGGGTTTCGTTCGAAAAATGGAAATGTTCAGTTATATTTTGCAAAAACTTTCAAGTTTTTAGAAAAACTAAATTCACAGGCTTCAAAATTTCAAACAATTACAGTTAAGTCATTTATCGCATAAATGAATTCAGTTAAAACAATTACTATTTAAATTATCAAAATTATGTACATGCTGACTGAAAATAACTGTAGTATTAAAAAAATGTGAATTTATAATTTGAACGTTCAAACCTTTGTTATTTTTAATTTAAATTGTTAAAAATTGTATGATTTTGAATGAAAATTCTTTATAGCTAAAGAATTGTAAAATATACAAGGTTAAGATTGCAAGAATGTCATGTTAACAAAATTTCAAATGATTTTATTCTAATTTCAATCATTTAAATTTTTATAATTTTTAAAAGAAAGCCTTTTAATACTTGGCTGACTATAAATTCAGAACACACAAAATCGCAGTTTAACATTTAAACAATTAGTGACTCTTCTTTGCATACATTTTTCAGAATTAAACAATTTCCAATTATTAGCCTTAATAATTGGGAAAAATTTAGGATTAAAAACATTTAAAGAATAATTGTGATCAAACTTCATAAATTGGAGAATTTCAAATTAACGCCGCATTTAAAATCCAGGGATTAATCATTATTTTCCATTTGAATTGCTCAAGATTGTTTTTTTTCAGTTATACATTTGTAGAAGTAAAACTTTTTTTTGAGAACCTCAAAATAAAGTCGTCAATTTGTGTGGATTCTGCTTTGTAAGTGTAGAATTTTCAATGTTTTTTGTTTGGAAATTTGGACGCTTTAAGTTGTGAACGAATTTTTAAGAGAAATTAAAAGAAAGCTTACAAGTTTGGAAGTGTTAAAATTTGAAGTTTTTTTAAACCTATAAGTTTCAAATCATTAAACCGTTAATTTTTGGATCTAAATTGAAGAAAAAAAACTTTACTATGCTTCGAATTTTCGGAATCATCAAATTAACAATTCAAATCTTTGAAAATATCTAAGTTGGTGCTATAAAATGCGGATGGTGCAAGGAATTGGGATATGTAGTTTTATAAGGTTATCAAAAAGGCTAGAAAATTAAAAATTTTCTGCTCGTCAAATTTATAATAAAGTTAAGTTCTTTGCGAATACTGATTATATTTCTCTTACACACAAAATTTTATATACAGAATATAGTCCACACTGGATTGAATCGTATGAAATTTTTTCTATACTAATTTATTTAATTACACAATATATCCTACATAGAAATTAATATTAATTGTTTTCTGAAAATATTTTCAACACATTATACAGAGAAATATGTCCAATATTTTTCCTGTAAAAAATATATTCTACACAAATTATTAAAAACAGTAGATAAAATACTTTCTACAATAAATGAAGAATGAATTCAAAACTAGGAATTGATAATTAAATTATGTTTTATTTGAAAATGTTCCAAAGTATTAAATATTTCAAACTCAAATTAAAAAAAAAACAACAATTTCGAAATATAGCAATCTTGTTTTGTATTATTTTGTGTTTAATTTTTAATGTAATATCTTAAAATTGTTCGATAAACAAGTTTTAATATCACAATTCTTGGTGTCTAAAATTGCTTTTCAGTTTTAAATGAAGATCGGATTCTTTTAATTTTCAACGTTCCGTAGCAGAAATTTCTTCATTTTTGATATTTTTCGTGTAAAATTACTTTTTGTTTTGCATATGTTTATTAGAATAAGTCAATTTTATTAATTTAAAATTGTATATTTTTCCATTTTTAACGGAGAGTATGCTGGTGAATTTATTGTTTGATCTTAGAAAATGTTGTCTTATCAATTTTAATGTTAAATTATAATTTTCTGATACAATTACAGTTTAAAATTGTCACTTTAATCTAATCGCTTTTGAAATCGAAATTACTTGAAGTCACAAGTTTGTAATTTTGAATTATTCAACATTGAACTCTTCTAATCAGAAATAATACAACTTTAGTCCCCTTGAATTTTAAATAATCCAATTTTCAAAATTATAATCTGAAAATATTTCATTTTAACAACTTTTTCAAATGATCCTATTTTCGAAATTTTAATCTGTGTTCATTCAGTTTCGAGATTCTTCAATTGAAAATAAAATCGTTGAATTTTGAACGTTTTCAATTAGAAAAGATGGAATTTCAACACCTTTCTAATGAAATTGTTTAATTTTCAACACTTGTCTGCATTTTTTTATTTTGAGAGCTTCTGATTTTAAGTTTTCCAGTATCAAAAATTTTTAATCTAGGATTACTCAATTTAAAGTCTTTTGTTTAGAAATGATACAAGTTAAATTTATTTTCATTCCATTCGAAATACAATTTGTCCTTTTTCAAATTTTACTCAATCTAAAATTGTTTGATTTAGAGCTTTTTCAATTCAAAATTGTGCACTGTATTGTACATGTACACACACATATATATATATATATATATATAATTAAAAACTAGAGGTTAACAGCCACCGCAGGGTCCCACTGGGAGCAACTGTCATCTAAAAAATGGCATCGGCTCCCAGTAGGACCGCGGTAAATCCCAATATTATATTAATAATATAATAATATAATAATTATAATAATATTATATATTAGTATAATCAAAATTCGAATGATCAACCCATCGGTATTTAAGAATTAACAGCAATGAATAATTTTTTCATTTAATGAAATTATGTTGTATCCTCCTATCAAAGTAGATAGTGCAAGATCTGTATTTGCAAGGACAATAAAATATTTCGCCACCATAACTATCACAAATTAAATAAACAGTAGTTGGATACAAATAGAAGATTAGCGGCAGACTTCATTTTTAAATTTCAAATGTAATAAATGGAGCAATCTCAAGCCATTCAAAAGCCAATCACGTTTCAACAACAATGAGTGTGAGATTTCGAAGACATTTCGTTACACCAGATTTTTTTCGTTTCAAAATAAAGCTGGGCATAAGCATTTTGTGAAGAAAAAAATATTGTCCGACCTTCAAATATGATACTTTTTCTACTAACCATCAGTCACTTTTAACTAATTGGCGAAGCACGCAGTTAACCATAAATTTGACTAACAATTAGTTAAATAGAACTGATTGTTAGTCAAAGTAGTTAATTCAGATTTGAGGGATTAATAAGATTCTACTACTTCAGGTTTAGGGAGCATGTGGAAACAAAATTATGAATGGAATTAATGACTTTAATAAGCTTTGATAGATGTTCTAAAAGGACTGTTTTAGTAGCAGGTGGTGATATTTGTTTTCGTGCACATAGTGAATGAGAAACTGCTTAACGGTTCGACGTCCAAAGCCGATCGAAGTGTACCGGGGCGCATTCGCGTATTAACTGCACCTCGATATATCGATATATATATATAGTATCGATGCGTATGCGTCAATTCGTCGGTGCAATTAATTCAACTGCAACGTCACGTAATGGATGGAGCATGCTAGTTGCTCCATTTACAATCATAACATATTCTCTATACGTTAAGCTCAATCCACCGCCAACGCGGCACCAATGTTGTAGCTAGCAGTATTTAGGTAAAACACCCCAACCCGATATAAAGCTTTCGGATAGAGTGTATTTTGCTAGATTACTCGGCTTTTGTCTCTTCGATCACGGTTTAGTAAAAACATAGTCTGTTTTATGGCAACAGAGAATCAATAAAATAGTGCATTTTCTTTTACAACACGTAACAACACTGTTAATTTTTTTTTTGTAACTTTACAATGAATGTATTCGAAGTTTATTACCAAAACGTAATATAATTTTACAACACATGAATTTTAAACTGAATTATGAGAAAAATTAATGTTTTTTGCATATATGGTTTGCATTATATTTTGATAAAATATGAAAATCATTAGCCTTAGAGTTTGATCATACATAAATAAAAAATTTAGTATGACGTATAGGTGAAAATTTCGTACATGAGAATTTGTTTGTAGATTAGGTATGTAATACATTCAATTTCTTAATGATTTGTCTACAATACGGTGTTTGTAATTTTAAATTAATATTTGTATGATGAAGTGTTGTAAAATTACTAAAAATGTTACCAGTGTTCCAGGGTTGCAACAGACTAATGCACTTGAAAACAGTGGAAAAAGTGACTAATTTAAGCTAAAAAGTGACTAGAAGTCACTAAAAGTGAATACTGTTCACACAGAAAGAAGCCTTTAATGTCAATAGAAACACAATATACAATAATAGCGGAATCAATTATTTTAAATAAAATTAATGTTGGTACCATGTTAAATTCAATATGAATTGCTATACATTGCTAACATTTCAAGCAAAAATATTGCAATTTCAACAAAATAGATGAATTTTTAACCAAAAAGATGAATTTTCGACAAAATACATGAATTCTCAACCAAATACAGTAAACTTCCGTTTATTTTAAGGTCTTTGAAACGTACCCGACCAATTATTTTAAACCTGGAGGGGGCCCGACCCTTAACGCGAGTGGGCAGTTTATTTTTATCAACGACGCTCATTGGCTGCCCCGTTCTTGTATCGATGCGCCGCCGGTCGCTACTTTTTCAGCCGAAAAGCGCGGGTGATTTGAAATCAATAATAAATACTATCAATAATAATACAAATAAATACACTCGACATTCATATAACTGCTGGCCCACGCAGTTTCTCAGCGCGTAGGGCGAGAGACGGTTGCGACTCTCGCCTCGAAAGGGCCGAGTGCACAAGTACTCTGTCAAGTACATATATTGCCCAATATTATGGAAACGGTTCAGGTGAGTGGAAAAAGTCACGGTCCGTTAGTCTTTCAAGAATATCTCTGAAACGTAAAGGTACGTTATAAAGATCTTGATAGTAATATTTTTCAAGTGTTTTAAGTGTTTCGCGTAATACAATCAACAATACGAAATTTGAGGTGAGAGTACCAAAGACGTCGTGAAATAATACTCAATTTACACCAACGAGGGCGCTCTTCGGGCCTCTTTTTTTTAAACGTCATCCACTGCCGCGAAGTAGAGTGTACAGGGACCGTGGTGGGAGATGGCGAAACTGCACAATTTAAAATAAGTGCGTGTAGGGGGTTTAAATTAAGTGAAATTTAAAATTAGCGGTCTTTAAAATATACGGAAGTTTACTGTATTTTTCCTTTCAGAAGTTGAAACTATACCATTTTTAATAGTTAGAATTACTATACAAATTTGTTAGTCATTCTTTAAGAAAATTTTGATGAATAAAAGAGTTTTTAATAAAAAATAGAACCAGATTCTACAATTTTTTGAATATTTATTCTCAAATCCTTTCAGGATGATACAATTTTTGAGAAAAAAAAAAGAAATTGAATTGTGAGAAATCATTTTAGAAGAATTTATAGAAACTTTTGGAAGATGGAGTGCTTTCTTGTGGAAGAAGTCAAATTGCCTTCTTCCGTTGTCTTTTATTTCATTCTGAATACTCATAATGGGACCGGTTTACTTGTCGCGCCTACTTTGCACTCCTTGGATGTGATACTATCTTACAATAAATTCAAGGGCGCCTTAGTCCTCTGTACATGACTAAACCGTCCTCGAGTCTTTTTCCAAAATAAAGGGTTGCTTTATGAAACATCGTATTCAGCGATTTACGACCTCCACTCACCGCTTCCCTTACGCGACAGAAGATAACACGTCGAGACAATCGATCAACGGAAGGTTACCATGTGCTTGCTTGCAATAATGTTAGCATTGTATAATAATCCTTGAAAATAATAATTATCTTATCTGGTGGATTCCACGCAGGACTCACACAAATAAGACCT
The DNA here is from genome assembly GCA_011634705.1 of Andricus grossulariae. Taxonomy (NCBI): domain Eukaryota; kingdom Metazoa; phylum Arthropoda; class Insecta; order Hymenoptera; family Cynipidae; genus Andricus; species Andricus grossulariae. Next base: position 304,822,173 of record JAABKJ010007545.1, read on the forward strand.
TTACATTATCGATCTTTTTAAATTTTGGCTACTCAAGTTCCATTAAATTAGGTTTTAGGAATATTTATTTACTAATTAGTTCACTATTGAATTACCTAATTATATAAGGAATGCATTTAGAACTGTATAATTAATCGTAAGTATATATATGGTAGAAGATAATTTATAGTTATGACTTCTACAAACTTGACATATTTTCTATTTGATGGCAGAAAGCACAACAAATATATGAGAATTAGCATGTGGGTAAAGTTGTAAATTCGATGTTGAATATCTCATTCCCAAAATGAGCTGTATTTCGTTCTATTGCAAGCGTGCAATTCAGTGTTAACTTGAGACCGTATTACATTCTAAAGCAATAATTCAAATTTCTTTGAAGCACTGCAGCGCCTCTCTTTTTGGTTCTCGCAAAGTGGCTCTCTAAAGAAGACAAAAAGGCAGTGAGAAATCGGATGTTCCAGCCTTCTATGCATGCAGTGTTCATGAAGAGCAACGCATTAATTTCTTCTGCTCCATGGAAAGCAAGGTCCTACCTCAATCTGTAAGCGACGACTAATTAAGTGGGTACGTTTTCATCCTTTCCCTTATAGCACGGCCGTACCTCGCACCCCCGGTCTATTACAGTGTCTTTTTCCAAGTAAATGGGACTAATTGGATAATAAAATAGCCTGCACTCTGGAACAATATCTGCAAGAGTGGGTGAGGAGGCGCAGGGGGTGGGGATTCGTACGAAGCTGGTGGTGGGATAGCAAAAAAATCGTGGGGGTGGAACGAAACGGTGGAATAAAAGGATTTACGCTTTATAATCGTGAGACTGTCTGGCCTCGATGAATGAGAGCAGGCGTTTAAAAAAGATTGGGTCTGCCGCAGGATGGTTGGTTTTCTGGCTGGCACGCTGCCTACTCGAATCTCTGCCTTTTTCCTTCTTCTCACCTTCGTCTTGATCCTTATCTTCATCTTCGTCTTTCAACGACCCCATCGTCGCAGTCGAATTCCACCCGTTTCTTAATGGACCGACGGACTGATCATCCAACCCCTCCCGAAACCAGCGTGATCGGGATACAATTAATTTCATCAATTATGCAGACCGAGTAGCGGAAGCTTCGGCGAAATTGAAGTTCGCTTCATTTTTCATCCTGCAGTCGCTCCTCGACGCGGACGAGACTTTGAATTTATCGACTCCGCAAGGGGAAACTTTCAATAAAGTCAGACCGTGTAGAGAACTACTCGATCTAAACGGATATGGACTTCTTAGCTTCTTGACATCACGTAAATAAATTCTGCTTCATAAAATTTGATGTAATTACTTTTTTTGAGAGTCCTCTTCGTAAGTTTGATTTTCCATTTATCCAGATTTCAAGTCAAGCGGGATATGAAAAGTAAATTTCCATATAGTAACGTTCCTAGTTTTACAATAGATGATATTGCAGGGTAAAGACACCAATTACCAAGGGTGCACCAATTGGACACATGCAATTTTTCAGCTGAACAACTGAACTCCTGGGGGTCCATAAAGACTATTTTGTCTCACATTCCATATTTTAGATTTCAAATTCCACAATAACTTTTTTTTTCAATCTTCATGAGAGCAAAATAAATAATTGCGAATGAATAAAAACAATTGTGGATTGCAAAGTCCAAAATGTGGAATCTGAGAAAAAAATCGTCATCGATTCCCTGAACTTTGTTATTTTACAAAACAATAAGAAATTTAAATAAGAGGGAAACTAAATTAGATAAATTAGAAAGGAAGTTAAAAATAAAAATGTAAAGACAATTTTCATTTTTTTAAGTTTTAAAATTAATATTTTATTTTCTTTCTGTTAATTTTTGAATTTTGAAGCTATAATTTCAGGGAAGTGCAATTCATCCATTTTTTATAAGCCAAAATGTATATCTTACCACTTACAGAAATAAGACGAATAATCATTAAAACATCAAATTATACAAATATTTTCATTTGACAACAAATTTGAAGAAAATTACTAGATATAACTCAGCCCAAATTTTTCTTCTATTGAAAACTAAAAAAGCCTACTTTCGGAAACCGGAAAAAAGTCCAAAACCATGTAACAGAAAATTGGCATGCTTAAAAAATAGGACATGTCTGTGTAACTATGGGCCTGTAGTGAATGGGAGATGCACCTCAAACAATGGTGCTTCTGACACAATGTATTTTCATATGAATTTGTATCTTACGTTTTAATTTTCTGTACAACAAATTCATACAGAAATTGATTTCGAATACATTTTCTGTCAAACCAAATAAGTTTCACAGTCATAATAGTTATCCAGAGTTGCTACAGAACCTGGATAATCTGGAAAAGTCCTGGAATTTCGAAAAGGAGCCTGGAATTTTTTATTGTAATTTCTTTTGAAATTTTTAATAATTATTATAATACTTTTCTGCTTATTTTAGACATTTAGATTAATAGGAACTGATTAAGTTACGCTATAACCAATTACATAAGAGCGGGAAACGTATTACCTGTTACTTTTTTTACCATTGCTTTTTTACTTTTACATGTTATTCATTGTTTTACTATTTTAAAAAACTTTCAGAGAAAAAAAGTGTTCCTGGAATTTATTCAGTTTCACTTTTTCACACAAATTCACTTTTTTCCGTGTTGTTTAGAATGAAATAATAGTCGGAAAGCCTGTTAAAATTTGCATTGATTATAATTTTATTTTCGCTAAATTCCCTAATTTTTTATAACATTTACATATATATTTTTTCCTCATAATAGCACGAAAGATAATAAATTTATGCGTATAATAAGTCAAAGGTGAAAGCAGAATGTTACTTTAATAAAAATATATTACATAAAGACGTCAAAATATGATATTTACGAAAAATTGGAATAATTCTAGAAATAGTCAAAAAATTTAAAAGTATTTTGCTAAATTGCTGAGATATTTTTAGCGTTTTTCCCCTAGATCCTATCATAGGTTCGAACTTGGTGCAAAAAAGTCGTAAAATTTCAAATAATGATTGTACTCCTCACACAATTTAAAATAATAATAACCATAATATTTTTATAAATTTTATTAAAATTAATTGAAATATAATAAATAATGATTTTAAAAAAATGTTTGTGAGTATTTATACGTATTTGAAATTGTGCGACTTTTTTGCACCAAGTATGAGCTTAGGGCCGAATCTAGATACAAAATTTTATAAATATATTAACAATATTTAGTAAAATACTGTAGAGACTTACTTTTGAAATGAACCCGAGAACTTTAAAAATGTTAATTATTTCCAAAGTTATTCCAATTTTTCAAAAAAATCTTAATTTTACGTGCTTTTGCAATGTATTTTTATAAAATGGACATTTTGCCTCTAACTTGGGCTTATTAGGCGAAAAATCGTATTCCCTTTCACGCTATTACGAGGAAAGAAATCTAGGCGCGCGGCTTGCAAGTCTCAGCGCTCCTGGGGCGCGCCACTGTTGGTTCTTGCGCTTCTCGCTCGATAATATATTGATCTCGCGCTTCGCGCTCGATATTGTATTAACGTCGTTCTACGCGCTCGGTCTTTGTACTTCCCAAACATTTGTGCACAGAAATTCTAAAATAAAAGGTCAAAACATCGACAACTGTAATTTTGTGATTGTGAATTCTCCTTTGGTAAAGCTCCTTCGTCTTTAACGAGCACATTCTCATCACGTATCTCGAGCTTCGCACTCGATTTTATCCAAAATGTGAACTTTTCTACATTATGTCCAACACTTTCATATCAGATGTATATTGAATTTATTACTGTACCGCGGCCTGGGATTGCTTATTCAGATATTGCAAAATAAAGTACAAATTTTATTCATCATGATTACTTTCATATTTGTTTCTTATTTTGCATTACATTTTATTCTCAGCTACCCTGAAAAATGTATCATTTCAATAAATTTATATTATTACAATTCATCATATGCATTGGTATTGAAACATACGTATTTTCATTTTCTTGTTTTTATAATTTAAAAAAGTGCGCATCCTATAAAAAAAGCAATTTTTTTATTAAACATTTTATTGCAACATGCGACGTTTTTCTATAAATTTAATTTCTTTATTTCCAATGTAATTTTTCACGATTTAAATTGAAAATACACAGCTTAGCGTCAAGTGGTTCTAAGTAAATTTTTAGATACGTAAAATGTAGGCGAAAAATTTTGTTAAATGAAATGTTATTGTAGCTTGTGTCCTTTTTTCAAAAAGTTAATTTTTTATTTTCAATATATTTTTATAACAAGAGTTTATAACAAATTTGTCATTTTTTTCGTCTCTTGTGTCGTTTTCCAAAAATTTAATTTTTTAATTTTTATCTCATTTTGTACGATTAAAATAAAATATACTCGTCCTATCTAAAAATTATTAATGACTAATTTGTAGATCCCTTTTGGGTGAACAACTTCTGTCAATTAATTTTTTTTCGTACCTTGTGTCGTTTTTCAAAAAATTTAATTAATTTATTTTTAATGTTATTTTTACGATTAAAACAAAAACTACGCGCTCTATCAAAAAGTTATTCATGACAAGTTTGTAGTTCTTTTTTCGTTTAGCAACTTTTTTCTATTCATTTTTTTCTGAGCTTATGCAGTTTGTCCAAAAATTTTATTTTCAATTTTATTTTTTACGATTAAAACAAAAAATACGCGTCCCATAAAAAATGATTAATAACAAATTTTTAGCTATTTTTGGTAGAGCGACTTTTGTTTTATTTTTTTTCTTAGCTTGTGTCGTGTGTCCAAAAATTCAATGTTTAATTTTTAATGTTGTTTTTTTACGAATAAACCGAAAACTACGCATCCCATCAAAAAATGATCAATAAAAAATTTGCAGCTCTTTTTTAGGTGAATAACGTTTGCTTTATTATTTTTTTTGTAGATTGTGTCCTTTGTCCAAAAATTTAGTTTTTTAATTTTTGATGTTTTTCACGAATAAAACAAAAACTACGTGCCCTATAAAAAAAGTGATCAATAACGTAGATCTTTTTTGGGTGCACAATTTTTGTTAATTGGTCTTTTCTCGTATCTTGCATAGTTTGACCGCAAAATGGAATGTTTTATTGTTCATTATTTTTTGTCTGATAAAAATTTGAATTTTCGCTTTTTTTAAATTCAAAAAGTTGTTACGATAATCTTGTAGGGCTTTTAGAAATCAACGTTTTTCTTCTCTTGACTTTTTTTATATCGTGCGTTATTTGGCCTAAAATGTTCATTTTTGTTTTTTAATTTATTTTTAATATGCTATAACTATGATAATTTTCGTTTTATCGAAAAAAGTCGCAAGGATAAATTGTTCGAATTTTCAATTACTACGAATAGCCGTACATACAATTTTTAAATTGAAAAAAAAAATAGTTTTATAAATGTTGCAAATGCTGTAACTTTTTGAATTTTTAGTTAAAATAGCTGGTTAACGAACTCAATATTTTTTTTGTTCCTAAAACTGTGTGCCAAAGCACAAACCAATTCGACTAGTCTTTCAACAATTATCCGGTATATAGACGACAACGCCGACAACGATGACGACAACGACAGACAGACAGACACCATTGTAAAACCGGTTTTTTCGAATTCAAGGGGTCTCGAAACGAGGAGGTTTAAAGAAATCTGCGATATTCAGTTTTCACGCAAAAACAATACCTTCTCATTATGATGAGAATGTAAAAATGTCATAATAATATTATAAAAATCAAGGCACTTTAGGAACACCTCAAAAAACAGGAGTGTAGATCATTTCCGCCAGCAATTTAATGCCTTCAAATTGTTTTGAGTTCAAGTTTTGGAGTAGAATTATTTAAAAAATTGCCCTCGAAATTTGTCAAAAGTTGACCTGAAAACCCTGGAAATGTCCAGGAATTTTTAAATTCGACTTCTGTTATCGTTTAAAAAAAGAAATATTATGTCACAGTTTGAGGTTGCCTAAAATAGTCCCTTTACCCTACATTTAAAATTGGTATTTGTATTCCTGTTACACGCATGTATTGCAATTTAATACACAATGTTAAAATTTGAAATATTAAAAACTCAAAGTAGTCTAAAATTTTCTATCTTACCCTAGAAATGGATGAGAGTCGTCGTACTAGATGTGTTGAATTTATAAGTTTGAACCTTCCTTAATTATCGAATTCATTCTAACTTTTTTTGAAAAATTTTGTGGGGTGGGGCTGTGAGTGTGAGGTTTGGTTGAAAGGTTTAAAAATTGACTTGGAAAAGAACCTGAAAAAGCCTGGAAAGGCTTGAAATATTGTAATTAAATTCTGGAGAAACTTCCTGGAGTCATGGATTTTAATTTCATGTGGAATTCCTTCCGCATTTCATCCGCAATTTGATTCTTTAATTTCTTAATAATTAATTAAATTTGGAAATGAAACAATACCCAAATTGAGTTGAAAAATGAAAAAATGCACTGCTCTTTGATTAAAATATCTGTGTGCAACTTACGTTGAAAGAGATAACACAGAGTATACGGCAATACGTTGTAATATTTGATATTTGCGCAAGCCGACGTAACGGTTCTTGGCCATGGCCAATCTGTATATTTATTCCAGCCATCGAAGGCATATATGTACATACACAGTGACACTTGAATCGTACAAATAAGCCACACTGATCTAAACCAATTTCCAATGGGAATAGAGGAAGACGGTCGTCGATTCCCCTTTGAGTGCTTGACTTTAAATTTTCCAGGCAATCTGTGAAACTCTTTTCCTGGGTGGGCGAAGGAGATTCAATCGTGTTGCGAGTCACGTATATATGTGGCACAACTCCAGGTTTTCGTGTGCTAATAAAGATTTCCTTTCCGAAAATTTCATCTAGCATATGTCGCGAAAGTGTTTCAATATAAAAAAAAGTTCACCGGGTAGCAAAGATTTATATTTGGAATTTAACGTACTATGAATGATTTTATAGAATGAGAAAATAAAATGTAAAATTGAGAGAATAAGAGATTTATCATTTCGAAGGTAATCAAAAATTCGAAACTTCACTTTACAACAGTAGCTGCACTTGAAAGGCAATGAAAGAAGCCTCTTTCAAAGTTGCAAGTTCGAGCCGCATTCGATCTGGTTCATTAGGCCAAACTTATTCTGGGGAGTGCCTGCTTTTCAGGCAAGAAGTTGCGAGCGAACGAGCTTAATTCAATAAGTGGTACCCTGCGAACCCCAGTGCTGTCTTGTGTGTATGGTATATATCAATGTTGTGCACAAGTTTATAAGTATTCGTGTTATACGAGCTTAGAAGGTGTGCAAAAAGCGACTGGCTACCCCCACGTGTCTCCCAGGACAGGAAGTACATAACAAAAGAACAAGAGAAGGCTATCCACAATGAATAATGGATAGACGAAATATGCTAAATCTGAAGCTCTATGGGTATAACATGCCTTCCACCCCGCCACCAACTACCCTCAAAGAGGGGAAAAAAACAGCACGGTTTGATACGAAGCGACAAAAAGCCACTCCTCTTGAGTAAAGAGCAAAGAAAAAAAGTGCGTCTGGAGATGACGTCGACGAAATCGCATCCACGAGTTTGGCGTTCTTAAGTCGCGGAAGAGTGGTCGACGTAATCGCTTTGTGTACGCAAAGATCAGTCGAAAAGCTCCTATCATCTTCTGGATGCACGGACAATAAAACGTAAGCTTTTTGTTGGTAACCCATCTATGTGTAAACACACGGTCCCTTTGTCACGTGATATGACGGCTATATCACTTAGATGCTGAAGACTTTAGTCGCAAGAATCAGAGAAACGGAAAATTGTTCTTTTTTCTAATTATATATTCCAGAAAGTGGAAGTTCTTTATACATTGAATTTTCAAGTGAAAATGAGCAATTATCTAAAGAGTTTTCAGTTGACTGAAGATATAAAATCGATAAATGTTATTTACGATCTTTTTATTTCTGCCAACAGTGAAAGAAACTATAAAACTATAAACTATTAAGCTCTCTCTTACCTAGAAATAAGAAAGGCGAATGCCGAACGAGAGACTAGAGTATTTAGTGGAGTGTTGTCCTTTTTTCAGACTGTTTCCTTTTCTCTCTAGACATTCAGAAATACTTTCAACTGATTGTAAACTTGCTTCCTGAATGAAGATAATAGAAGTACATCTTGGACAGAATAGAATAGAAAAGTCACTCTGTTGTCACCACAATGCATTGAATTGTAGCTTGCTATTTGCCGGCTACAAATGCCACACAATATAAACATTACAAACTCTTTCAATTAAAAAAGATTAACTTTTTAAAGTTTAGAACTGCAAAATAGTTGTATTTTAGGCCATGAGTGAAGGGTACTTGACAGGTAAAGTTTATCTTGAACAAACTTAAGGTAAACAGCGGTGAGATTTACAGTTGGTAACACAAAATCACATTTCATATCAGCGAGAAGAATATATATTAGGGCGTATCGAAAAAAATAAAGTTGTTTGCTCGAAGTTCTAATAGCAATGAAAACTTTCATTTGGGAGTCAAAAACACTCCCTCACAAAGATTTTAAATATTTCAATTATTTTAAACGAATATAAAAGATTTCACAAATATTTCAAAAATTTCATAAAAAATTGAATAAAGATTTCAAAAGAATACAAGAATTTCAAAGATTTCAAATAGTGTACAGCACACCAGATTTCAAAGATTTCAAAACATTTCAAAGATTTTAAAGGATTTCAACATTTTTTAGAAGATTTAAAAATATTTCACAAGGATTTTAAATATTTAAATTATTTCAAATAAATACAAAAGATTTCACAAAGATTTCATAACAAATTTAATAAAGATTTGAAAAGAATACAAGAATTTCAAAGATTTCAAAAAGGTATAAACCAGATTTCAAAATATTTTAAATATTTCAAACGATTTCAACATTTGTTAAAATGTTAAAATTTATTAAAGATTTTTAAAAAATTTCAAATATTTCAAACGATTTCAATTTGTTTTAGAAGATTCCAAAAGTTTTCACAAATATTTCAAAGATTGTATAAAAAATGTATTATTTAGAAGACATTTTTTAGAAGATTTCACAAAGATTTTAAATATTTCAATTATTTTAAACGAATATAAAAGATTTCACAAATATTTCAAAAATTTCATAAAAGTTTCATAAAGATTTCAAAAGAATACAAAATTTTCGAAGATTTCAAAAAGTGTACAGCACACCAGATTTCAAAGATTTCAAAACATTTAAAAGATTTTAAACGATTTCAACATTTTTTGAAGATTTAAAAAGATTTCACAAGGATTTTAAATATTTAAATGATTTCAAATAAATACAAAGATTTCAAAATATTTCAAGATTTTAAGATTTAAACGAATAAAAAAGATTTCAGAAAAATTTCACAAGTATTCTAAAGAATTCATGAGGATTTCAAAAGATTAAATTTTTTTAAAGATTTCAACAAGAGACACCAAATTTAAAAGATTTCAAAACATTTCAAAGATTTTAAACGATTTCCGGCCGTTTTTGAAAAAAGTCCATTTTTTGTTCAAAGTATTTCAAATAAGAAAAAATAATAAAAAAATGTAAATACAGGTTCTTCGCATAAGAGACTTTCCAATTGATCATGGTTTCCACGGACATTCTAAGACCAAAAACAAAAAATCCATCGAGCCCTTTTTGGAAAAATTCGATTTTTATGTTTAAAAAATTAAAAAAGATCCTTAATTCAAAAAATTTAATTACAAGGTCCTTGCAGAACCCTTTCTGAAATCTTTGAAAATTTTGTATTCTTTTGAAATCTTTATGAAACTTTTGAAATATTTGTGAAATCTTTTATATTAATTAAAAATCATTAAAATATTTGAAATCTTTGTGAAATCTTCTAACAAAATTTGAAATCATTTTAAATCTTTGAAATGTTTTGAAGTCTTAGAAATCGGGTTTACTATATACTTTTTAAAATCTTTGAAATCTCTTGAAAGTTTTAAAGTATTTGTGAAATGTTCGAAATCTTTTTGAAATTTTTGAAACCTGGTGTCCACGCCTTATTCAAATATTTGAAATTCATTAAATCTTTGTGAAATCTTGTGAAATATTTGTGAAATCTTTCTTAAATCTTTATTTATTAAATTTTAGAATTTTCGAATTTTCGACCAAAAAAGATGACCCTTTAAGAAAATACTTGAATTTTGAAGAAAAGAGTTAAATTTTAAATCCAATAAGAAAAAGTTTTGAACCAAAAGACATGAATTCTGAACTAAAAAATATAATAGTAGATTTTTCAATTAAAAAGAATTTACTTGCAACCAAAAAAGGTGAATTTTCAACAAAAAAGTTAAATTTTGAAGTACAAAAGAAAAAATTTTTAGAAGAGAGTTGAATTTTTCACCAAGAAAGATAAATTTACATCCAAAAAGGTGACTTTTCTACCATAAGATAAATTTGCAATCCAAAATACGAATTTTTCACATAACAGTTGAATTTTCAATAAAATAATTAAATTTTCAACCAAGTAGTAGCATTTTTAATGCAAAAAGATTAATTCTGAACCAAAAACTTACGTAGATTTTTTAATTTGAAAAATTAACTTCCAACCAAAAAAGAGAACTTTTTTTTACCAAAAGATGAATTTTCTATAAAAAATACGAATATTTAAGAAAACAGTTAAATTGTGAATAAATAATTTAATTTACAACCAAATAGTTTACTATATCCTTTTTAAAATTTTTGAAATCTTTTAAAAGTTTTAAAATCTTTGTGAAATGTTCGAATTCTTTGAGAAATCTTTGAAACCTGGTGTACACGCCTTTTTCAAATATTTGAAATTCTTGAAATCTTTATGAAATGTTCTAAATCTTTGTGCAATCTTTTAAAATATTTGTGAAGTCTTTCTTAAATCTCTTTTATTCGTTGAAATCATTGAATTATTTCAAATCTTATGGCCATGGCTAATTCTAATTCTGAATTAACATCCAAATTTTCAACTAATAATTTTTATAATTTGTAAATTGAATATCTCTTTATTCATTTATTTATTTTCAGTAGCAACATTTTTTCTAAACGAGATGTTTCTTGCACGATAGACTAAAAGATTTTAATTACTCTTCACATTTCAATAAAATCGATTAAAAGCAAAAAAAAAAGAAGAAATTCAAGGTTCTCGTGGAAAATATAAAGGAGATTTCCAGGCTTTCAAGGTTTAAAAAAAAATCAAGGAGAATTCCAGGTTGTCAAGGTTTTCAAGGTCGCCGGACACCCTGAAGAACTTTGCAATTAAATTTGGTTCAGCCTTTGCACTTCTATAAAATGAAAAATATAAAAAAAATACTGACGAGTAACTTTGCCGCGTTGTTTCTGAATTTGTTCTTTGAAGAAGGTGGTAGCGTCTTCTTGAATTGTTGTCAAGTGAGCTGTACGACTGACTTTCTGCTTTATCTTCTTCTCATTTACCATTGCAGTCGTGACACTGATTTTTTCTTGAATGCTGGAAGCAAACTTCAAAACATTAATAAGTACTTCCTGATGGAGTAAAACATCCAAAGTTGTAAACTCCATTTCCAGCAATTGGGCTACAGAACCGTGTCTAGTCTTGAATTCTGGAGACCGCTTATTAACGTTCACGTATCGAACGACAATTAAATATTCCTCGCTTCCAGTCGTCATGGGGGTATTCATCATAAAAATTTCTCCACTTTCGTGATACTGTTTCACTTGAACACCACCCAATCTCAACATCACTTCCTGATTATAAGTTCTCTGCAGCATTTCCGCTTCCAGCTTGAGAAGTTGGAATTTCAAGAAGGGAGACGTTTGCTGATCATTTTGTTTCGAAATCGTGATCGTAAGCTCTTTCATAATAAACTTCGCTTCCAAATCTGTTGTTTGTTTCACAGGTGAATTATGCGTGCCTTTCTCTTTTTCCACTTTATTGTTAATCGTTGTGAAATCTTTGAATAATGATAGCTGAGATAAAGACTTTGCCTGGAACAGAAAAAATATATACATGTACCTTCTGGAAATAGTTTGTTTTTTTAAATCAAATAAACATGTGATTTATAAATAGCAAAAACATACCAAGGATGTCGCAACTTCTGGCTGATCATCTTCTGGGAATGGAATACTTTGTGCGATTGCAAGTCCTTCCAGTAATCGATTTTCTAAAAAAAAAAATCAATTTTATTAAAATCATGAAAATAGGGAAATAAATTCCTTTAAATAACATTAATGTAGGTACAGGGTGTCTATTCAAATCCTGGATAAAAATTCCCTAACAATTCCAGGTTTTTTCCAGATATCTCAAGATTTTTCCAGGTATAATTTTCCGTATTACGAACCAATTCAAGTATTTCGTTTTTTTTTAATCCACCCTGAATATGTATAGAATTTTGCGAGTTTATTATAAATAACTGTTTTTCATTAACGAAAGTAACTTTATTAAAGTATAAGTAATTTCTTAGTGGTCAGTTTCTAGGGATTTCATCAATCAGGGTGTCTAGCCTTTTTGCAAAAAAAATGCCAGGGCTTTTCCAGGTTTTCCAGGACAAAAAAATTAATTTTTCGAGGTACCTTTTTTCACCGTAAAAAGATAAGTTTCACGAAAAATGCATAAAAAATCCGATTTTAGTGTCAAAAACCCGTTTCTTGGTGATTCTTCTTTTATGAGGTGAAAAATCACGACGCTACAATCGAAAATATTTTGAACTTTCTCATTTTTTAAGCTTTAACAAAAATTAAAAAATATATGTATAATTGGTTCAAATTTGACTGAGTTATCTATTTTTAAGCTAATTTAATTTTAAGTTCCAATAAAACAACTAAATTTTTAACCAAATAGATGAATTTTTAACCAAATGATCGAATTTTAAGCAAAAAAAAAAATTAATCTCAACCAAAAACAGTTGCATTTTCAACGAAATAATTGAACTTTTAGAAGACAGCTTAATTCTTAACGAAAAAGGTGAATTTTTAATTTAAAAGGACGAATTTTTTGTCCAAATAGACAAATGTTCAACAAAACAGTTGAATTTTCAACCAAACAAGACAAATTTTCAAACAGAGATGAATTTTCAATTACAATGATGAAACTTGAAAAAACAATTTAACAAAGTCGTTCAACTTTCAACACAATTTTCAAATTTTTTAATCAAAAAGACAAATTTTCAATAAATAAAGCTTTTTCAGGCAAGACAAAAAACAATTTTCATCCATATTGTTAAATTTTCAAGACAAAGACAAATTTTTGGTAAAAAAGTTGCATTTTCAACTCGAAAATATGAACTTCAAACAAAAAGATTAATTTTCTAACAATAAAGACGGATTTTTAACTAAAAAGATCAATTTTCAACAGAAAACGGAAGTGAAATTTTCAGGTAAAAAATTAATTAGAAAAAAACCGAATTTTTAATAAAATAATTCAGTTTACAACCTAAGCGATGAATCTTTAAACAAAAAATTAATTTTTAACAAATTCGTTCAACTTCTACACAAGTAATTAAATTTTCGATTTAAAAAATAACTTTTCAGCCAAAAATAGAGAAGTTACATTTTTCGATAAAAAATGAATTTTTTAACAACAAAAAATCAGTTTCAACGAAGTGTTAAACTGGAATAGTTAATTTTTCAATTGAAAAAATTAATTTCCAATCAAAAAAACGAATTTTCAATAAAATAGTTCCATTTTGAACCCAAGAGATGAATTTTCAAATAAAAAAATTAATTTTTAACAAAGTGTTTTAACTTTTACCAGAGTACATAGTTGAATTTTCAATTTAAAAAAAAAATAATAATTTTCAGCCAAAAATGGAATAGTTACATTTTCAACTTAAGAAATTAATTTTTTAACAAAAAAAAAAAAGTTTTTAACTAAGTAGTTGAACTTCCAACGAACGAAATGAATTTTTAACAAAAATAATTAAACTTTAACTGTAATAGTTCAATTTACAATTTAAAAAATTAATTTTCAGCGAAAAAGATATTACACTTTTCTATCGACAGCTTCTCATGGAAATTCTATAAAATCTTATCCATCCCAGACTTTGATCAAATCCTAAGTATCAGAATCATGGAAATAAGATTTCTCGAACAATAGAATTCGATAGAAATTTTCCAGGTTCTGGAAAATAGGATTTTATACATATCTGGTCTGTATAAGATTTGATAGAATTTCTATAAAAATATTGTTGACAGAAAAAGAATAAGATTTTACGACCAATAGAATTTAAAAGTAATTTTCGACATTTCGAGACATAGGATTTAGTAAAATTTCAACGGGGAAATGTGAATTGAAAAGTATAAGATTTCGCGACGGACACAATTTAATAAAATAGAAATTTTCGAGATTCTGATACGTAGGATTTGATAGAAGTCTAGCGTGCATAAGATTTGATAGAGTTTTAAGAAGATGTTAGAGGTAGAAAAGTATAAGATTTCTGTACCAATAAAATCTGATAGAAATCTCCGGCAATCCGAAACATACGATTTCATACAAGTCTTGTGCCAATAGGATTTCATAGAGTATCAATCAGAAGCTTTTTATAGAAAAGTATAAGATTTCTCGAGAGATACAATTTGATAGATATTTTCGAGATTCTGATACTTACAATTTGATGAAATTTTGAAGTGGATAAGATTCGATAGAGTTTAAATGAGATGCCATTGGTAGAAAAGTATAAGATTTATCGACAGACAGAGTTAGATAAAAACTTCCAAGATTTCGGAACATGGGGTTTGATACAATTCTTGTGCGGTTAAGATATTATAGAGTCTCAATGAGAAAATGTTGATAGAAAAGTATAAGAATTTCTGATGATGATGAAAATGTTTTGAATAGTGATGCCGTTCGAGACGAGAATGGATAGGCGGAGGTCGAGGAACGCAAGGAAGGATAGCTCGAGGCCTCGAATTTCGAGCCAAAGCCAGGCGGCCAAAATTCAAGGCCTTGCGTTCCTCGACCTCCGCCTTGACATTCCTCGTCTCGAAGCACATTTGATAGGATTAGATTGCATTTTTACCGAAAAAAAGTTCATAGAAATTGATAAAAACTTCCAAAATTTTGGAACATGGGTTTTGATACAAATCTTGTGCGGTTAAGATATTATAGAGTCTCAATGAGAAAAGGTTGATAGAAAAGTATAAGATTTCCCGACGGATAAAATTTGGCAAAATATTTTGAATAGTGATGCCGTTCGAGACGAGAATGGAAAGGCGGAGGTCTAGGAACGCAAGGAAGGATAGCGCGGGGCCTCGAATTTCGAGCCAAAGAAAGGCGGCCAAAATTCAAGGCCTTGCGTTCCTCGAACTCCGCCTTGCCGTTTCTCGTCTCGAAGCATATTTGATAGGATTAGATCGCATTTTTATCAAAAAACATTTCATAGAAATTGATTGTCTTCATAGAGGGATAGAAATGTAAAGTAAATTTCTAAAATTGCTAATATAGAAAAAAGATTGAAAAGTATTACATTTTTTCATCAAATTCGCATTCCAGTTCGAATAGAAACCAATATTCTAGAAGAAACCTTTTAAGTCAGTTTGGAAACTTCAGAAAAGCTGAAATGTAATAATTAATTTGAATCTTAATCAATAATTAAATTGTGGGTAAGACAAGAGTATCTTCCCCACAATTTAGTTTCGTCTCGCTTTTTACGAACCCTTATGAGACTCCTCTGCTCAGCTCATAAAGCCACGATTGCCGACCGCAGAAAAACTCACAAAAAGGAGAGAAAGACCAGGAGAGAGCAGAAGAAAGAGGAAAGGTAGAAAAATAGAGTTGCCCTCGTCATTTCACAGCTCAATCTTCTTGGGAATTTTATTAAGTGTTCTTCAAAAGTTTACACTTTTCATCAAAAATTGCCCATTTCGTGGACACATGCGCCCCTCGAAATTGGAATTTATACCTCAAGTCTCCTCGAATCCTAAATCCCAGGGTAGCCCCAAAAAACTTCATTTTCAAAATTACCTTACTTTAACCTGATTTTTCTCGAAATAATTTGTCAATTACCCTGACAGTTAATATTTAAAAACCAAAACTCTAATCTTGTACCTTTTTTAATATAGAACCTTTTACAAATGGAATAAATAGAATTTTAATTTAAATACATAAATCTCAAATTTATTATTCGCAGGACTGCTACAGTCTAATTTAATTGCGAAAAAATAAAAAGAGACCTATTTAAACCGAAAAATTGACTACAAGCGACTAATTGCTGGTTCGATGAAATACATAAAAATTGAAGGTGAATTAAAAAAAAATCAAGTGAATTGAAAACAATTCAAAAATATTCAAACATTAATTGAATGTAGTAATTTTTGAATGAGTTTAGAAAAATTCAGGAGAAATACAAAGAATTTTATAAAATGTCTAAGAACCCAAGGCCGGTTCAAAGAATTTCAGAATGAAATAAAAAAATATATATATATACATAAAATTTTTAATCCATTGAATTGAGTGTAGAACTGAGTGAATTTAAAAGAATTCAAGTGAATTTCCCTTTTACTCGTTTTATCGCTTAAATTTGAATTAAATTAACAAAAACCAATACAAAAATCCAAATAATTTTGGTAAAAAGCTAATTTTTTGTTGAAAAGTCCACCATTATATTTTGCGTTTGGAATTCATACGCTTTGACTGAAAATTTTTGTTGGAAATAAATTTTTTAACTTAAAATTTAGCTATTCCATTATTGGTTGAAAATTTATATCTTTCATTTAAAAATTCACCTATTTGGTTGAAAATAAATCTTTTTAATTGGAAATTCAATTAATTGGTTGAAAATTCATGAGGGCTGTTGATAATTCGTCTTTTTTGGTAAAAAATTAACCTTCTTGTTCAAAAAATCAACTTTTTTGTTGAAAATTTAACTATTCTGCTAAAAAATCGGTTTCTTCCTGTTTGGCAGAAAATTAATCTTCTGGGTTGAATGTGCATAATTTTTAATTAAAAATTCAACTGCATGGTTTAAAATTAATCTGTTTTGGTTGAGGATTCAATTGTTTTTGATTTGAAATTAAAATCTTTTTTGGTTGAAATATTAACTAATAAATGTTTCGTTGAAAATTAATTTTGACTGGCTGGAAAATCAACTACTTGCTTTAAAGTTGAACTACTTTGTAAAAAATTAATTTCTTTTTTTATTAAAGATTCATCGCTTCACATGAAAACTCAACAATTGGGTTGTAAATTAACTTTTTTGTAGAAAATTCGTATTTTTGGCTTGAAAATTAAACAATTTATTTGAAACTATTTTGTTGGAAATTCGTTTTTTTTGTGCGGAAAAATTATTTTTTGATGAAAAAAGTTAAATATTCCATTTTTGGCATATTTGGTAGAAAATTTCTTATATTTTGTTGAAAATTTATATTTTTGGGTAGAAAATTAATCTTGTTTGTTGAAAATTCATCGTTTTGGTTGAGGATTCAAATATTTGGTTGAAAATTAGTTTTTTTTCATTGCATTCAACTGATGGATAATTAATTTTTGTCGTAAAGTAATTTTTTTAGACTGAAAATTTAATTATTCTATTTTTGGCTGAAAACGTATATTTTTAAATTGAAAATTTAACTATTTGGTTGAAAATATATGTCTTTTGTTATAAATTCATATTTTTGGTTAAAAATTGAACCATTTATTTGAAAATTTAACTGATTTGTTCGAAATTCGTTTTTTTTTCTTCAAAAATTAATTTTTTCATCACAAAAGTTGACTATTTCATGTTCAGTATATTTGGTCGAAAATTCATGTGTTTTGTTGAAAATTGATCTTTTCGCGTATACAAAATTAATATTGTTTCTTGAAAATTTATCTTTTTGATTAAGAATTTAACTATTTTGTTAAATATTCTTCTTCTTTGTTGAAAATTAGTTTCCTAAACTGAAAAGTTAAGGATTTCATTTTTGTTTGAAAATTGCTCTTTTTTAGTTGAAAATTCAACTATGTATTTCGTTGAAAATTCATATTCCTTGATTGAAAATTATTTTTCTTATTGAAAATTCTTCTTGTATGGTTTAAAAGTCAACTGTTTTCAGAAACATTCCACTTGTTTAACTTAAAATCATAACTATTTTGTTTAAAATTCATCATTTTGGTTAAGCATTCAGTTATTTTGTTAAAAATTTAAGGAAGCCATTTTTGTTTGAAAATTACTATTTTTAGTTAAAAATTCAACTATTTCGTTGAAAATTCATTTTTTGTGGTTTAAAAGTCAACTGTTTTCAGGAACATTCGACTTTTTTAACTTGAAAACACACCTATTTCATTGAAAATTCATCATTTTGGTTAAGGATTAAATTATTTTGTTATAAATTAATCTTTTTCGTAGAAAACTAGTTTTTTTTCTTAACTGAAAATTTAACGATGCCATTTTTGTTTGAAAATGACTCGTTTTCGTTAAAAATTTAACTACTTCGTTGAAAATATATCTTTCTTGATTGAAAATTATTTTTCTTATTGAAAATTCTTTTTTTATGGTTTAAAAGTCGACTGTTTTCAGAATCATTCGACTTTTTTAACTTGAAAATTTAACTATTTTCTTTTTGAAATATCTAATTGGTTGAAGATTCAACATTAAAAAAAATGTATGGTTAAATCAACCAGAATGCTGGTTAAATATGCCCTTACTATTTTTTCTGGTTAGACTAACCAGAAATATGGTTGATTTAACCAGAATTCTGGTTGATTTAACCAGACATTTTTTTTGAGTTAACTATTTTTTTAAAAAATCGTCTTTTCCGTTAGATTCAACTGGTTAATAATTTTGTTTTGTTTATTGAAAAGTAATTTTTTAAACTAAAAATTTTAAACTGTTCCAGTTTTGGATGGCGATTCATATTTCTTTGTTGAAAATTCTTCTCTCTTGGCTAAAACTTCTCGGGTTGAAATTTCAATTGCTTTAAAAAAATTCATCTTTTTGGCTTGAAAAATAAAACATTTTTCTGAAAATTCTACTAAATCTGGTTGTGCCAATAATACTTGTCTTTAGTCTATCGACAAGCATTTAAATTTTATTTTTTGATCAGAGTAGTGTCACAAAAGCTTTGCGACACCCCCCCCCCCCCAATGTTGACACTTTGTAACGTTAGGGCCGACCCCCTCCTCTCAATTGTATTTTCAAATATTGTATATTCAAAGAGAAAAGGGGGAAAAGGGGAAGTTTTTCGAGAATGGGGAAACAAGGGGAAACGAAGGGGAACAGGGGAAAGACTGTGAACCAGGGTGTCTAGCTTTTCTTAAAAAAAAAATTCCATGATTTTTCCAGGTTTTCCAGGACAAAAAAGTACATTTTTCCAGGTATCTTTTTTTTACAGTGAAAAAATACTTTTCACGAAATATAGTGTAATTTGTAGATCTAATAGAACCAAAAAAAAGTTTCATATGCGAAATTTCTTTTACTGCCTTAAACTCTGATTTTGTGGTAAAAAATCGAAATATCCCAAAAATTCAAATCCAATCCTTTTTTTCTGTTGATATAATCAGAATGAGTTCAATTCCACGTTTAATGAACTTTTTTTATTAGAATTGGTTGAAACTGACTGAGTTATTGAATTTCAAGCTAATTTACGTTTAGTTTTCAATGAAATAATTAAATTTTCAACGTAAGGAATGTCTTTTCAACCAAAATCATTAATTTTCTACAAAAAAATAAGAATTTTCAACGAAATACTTGAATTTTTGAATAAAAAAGATAAATTTTCAACCAACTAGGTAAACTCTTGAATGAAATAAAATTTTTTAAGCCAAAAATGGAATAGTAAAATTTCCAGTTGAAAAATTAATTTTACAACAAAAAAACGAATTTTCATCAAAGTAGTTAAATTTTCAACCAAAGAGATGAATTTTCAACTAAAAATGGTGAATCTTCAACTGGAATAGTTGAATTTTCATCCGCGGAAGAGATGCATACATATTTAACTAAAATTGTGGAACATTCAACTGTATTTGTTAAATTATCAGTTAAAAAAATTAATTGGTAACCAAAAACAAAAAAGAATTTTCAACAAAGTACATAAATTTTTGGTTGAAAAATTTAATTACAAAAAATTGAATCTTTAACAAAAAATGAATTTTTAACAAAGGCGTTTGATATTCAATCAATCAATTGAATTTTTAACCAAAATCGTTAATTTTCTACCAACAAGGACGAATTCTCAACAAAATATATGAATTTTCAACCAAATATTTGAATTTCCAAATAAAAAAGATAAATTTTCGTCCAAATAGTTGAATTTCAAAATAAAAAAGATCAATTTTCAACCAATAAGTTTACAAATAAAAAAAGTGTCGGTAAGGTAGGAAGCCGGTCACGTGACCCACTCGTCACATGGCCTTAATGACTGAAAAATCTTTTTTGGTTGAAAATTCAACAATTTTTTTTCAACTTTATCTTTTTGTTTTGAAACTTCATCTCTTTTGGTAGTAATTTAATATTTTTTTATTAAAACTGCTACTGTTTGGATTAAAATTAAAATATTTTTTTGTTCAGGATTGAATTATATTGTTAAAAATTCTTTTTTCGTAGAATATTAATCTTCTTGGTAGAACATTCATGTATTTGGTTGTGAATTCAACTATTTGGTTGAAAATTAATTTTTTTGTTAAAAATTCATATTTTTGAGTTGAAAAATGAAACTATTTTTTTAAAATACGTCTTTTTTGCAAATATTTCATCTTTTTTGATTAAAAATAGAAGTGGCCCAAAATGAATCTATTTTGTTTGAGGTTTCAACTATTTTGTACAAAATTTGTCTTTTCTTGGATTTGGATTATTTGGTTGGAAATTAACGTTTTTGTTAAAATTTTAATTTTACATAATATCTGAAATATTTAAAAATCTTTTTGAATTTTCTCGATAATGTTAGGAAAATGATATTAGTATAACCTTGAAAACAAACAAACAAACCTAAAAAATAGTTGTTCGAAATTTTTATTTTGTATTTTATATTGTATTTGTACAATTATACATCCATTCACAAAATATTGATTATATATCCAAGTTATTTTTAAATTTCGCGCTTATAAGTAGCCCCATCTGCAGGAACTATATTTATTACTATTTTTTCCGAAAGATGGCAGTGCCATGCTTTTTTTTAGTCATAACTGGACAACACGGTCAACGCGTTGAATACGGTGTCAATTCTTCAAAAAATTAGGTATTAGATCTTTGGTTTGATATATTTATTGACATTTTCATTTAAAAAGAAACCTAGTTATTTTAATTATTATTATTGCAAATAGGAACATGTTCGTAAACAAATATTTAGAGCGTTTTAAACAAAAATTTTGAGGTTAGATCATTTTAAAATATTTGCAAACAAAATAAATTCGTAAAAAATTATTTAATTCGCATTTTTTAAGTATTTTGAACAATAAATTATCAGTTTAAAAAATATTCAGCAATGTTATCTCTTTATATGATAATACTTTATTCCTAAAATTCCTAAAAGCTAATTTGGAGGTTATGTGTATTTTAAATAAATAAACAACCTTTTTCTTAAACGTTTATTTAATACCATTCTATTTTTAACAAATATCTATATTTTATTAACTTTATTAATTATTGTGATAAAGGTATCTTCGTGTGGCTTATAGTTGAAATTTATTATTTATTAATCATTTTAGCGCGTGTTAAAATTAAAATTAAATATTTTATCATGATGTTAACATTGTTTAACTAACAATAAGTATTAAACATTATATTACACAATAAAAAATTGCTTTCTGTCGGTTTAATCTCATGAACTGTCATTTCAAAGAAAATAAATATCTTATTCAGGATATCGCAAGATTTTGTATAATAAAGATATCTAAAAAGTAATAAAAATTAAAAAGCATAGTCTTGAAAATGCTAAAATTTATTTTACTCAACGATATTAACATTTTTGCATGCGAACAGGATTGCTACAGAACCTGGAAACGTTCTGGGAAATTTTTATTTCTTTTTAAAATTTTTGTCATCATTTTAGTTCTTTTCTGCTTATTTATAAATTTAGATTATCAGGGATTGATTAAGTTAATAATATTTAATATATAAAAAAACTGTGTTCAGACTGAAATAATAGTCGAAAAGCCTTTTAAAATCTGCACCAAAATTTCGAATAACTATTTCTCTTTTAGTTTTATTTCCTTTTTTTTTGAGGTTGTATAAATACACTTTTCCTAAGATTCTTGAGACAATTCAAAAAGAGTTTTGAAAATTTAAGGCATGTGAAATCAAAATTTCAACCAAATATTCATCTCTGACTAAATAATTAGGAAAAATAAATAGGAAAAAGTGGAATAGGGACTTTTTGTATTTTAATCCAAAAAAGACAAATTTTCAGTAAAATAGTTCAATACTCAACCAAAAAAGATTAATTTTCAGCCAGTGGTATTTATAACCAGAAAATATTTAATATTTTACAAAAGAGATTAATTTTCTACAAAAAAGTTGAATGTTTAACCCAAAAATATGAATTTTCAACAAAACTGGTCATTTTCAACCAAAAAAAGATGAATTTTGAACGAAAAATGTAATAGTTGATGCTTCAATCCAACAATATTTTCATAATTTTCAACAAAATACTTGAATTCTCCACCAAAAAGATGATTTTTGAACTGGAATTATGATATTTCAACCAGATATTTTTTTAACTAAAAAATATTCAATATTTTCCAAAAAGAGTAGAATTTTCTACACAAAATTTTAATTTTTAACTTAAAAATATGAATTTTTAACAAAACAGTTAATTTTCAACCAAAAAAGATGAATTTTTAACAAAAAAACTTAATAGTTCATGTTTCAATCAAAACATATTTTTATTAAAATTTTTTAAAAAACAGCTGAATTCCTAAAAATTTAATTTTCAACCAAATACTTGAATTCTCAACCAAAAAGATGATTTTTGAACTAGAATTATGAAATTTCAACCAGATATTTTTTTAACTAAAAAATATTCAATATTTTCCAAAAAGAGTAGAATTTTCTACACAAAATAGTTACTTTTCGAACCAAGGAGATCATTTGTTTGAATTTTAACCAAGTAGTTGAATTTTAAACAAAAAATATTAATTCTTAACGAAATATATAATCATTGATCAAAAAAGTTAAAATTTCTACCAAAAAAGATGAATTTTCAATCCAAGAGCCGAATTTTGAATCAAAAAAAAATTTTCAGTCGAGAAAAAACAAAAATTGTAGGCAAATTAGAATTTGAAGAGAAGAGTACTTTTTAATACAAAATCAAACTTTCTTTGTTTATTTTCTTTAAAGTTATATAAATAAGTTATTTCACGGTTTCTCAAGAACATTTAAAACGATTTTTGAATATTCCAGATCTGACGAAAAAATATCTAGAATATTTCTAAGAATTTTTTTATTATTCTACAGGATTTTACCAATCTACGAAAAATTTGTCAGTTTAAAAGATATTTAGGACTGTTTGACGCTTCCAAAACATTTGAAAATATTTTATACATTTTCGGAATGCTTTCAAAGTATTAAAATATTTTTAATTTCATAAAAACTTCTAAAATTACTAAATATATTTTCAGTTGACTCGAATTATTCCTAAAATTGTCTTAAAATCTTCCGGATTCGTTATTGAAAATTTTGGAAATCTTCTGTAATTTAAAAAAAAAAATTAATTTTCTCTCAAAATTAATTTTTGTACATAAAGAATGTGTTTAAATATTCCCAGGAATCTTAGAAAAATTGTGTATTATCGTAAAACCTTTCAAGTTGTTTAAAATATTTTGGAATTCATAATAATTTTTTTTGTAAACTTGTAATTATTTGTCAAAATGATTCGATTTTTTCATAACTTTTTGAAAAATGTCTGTAACATTTAAAAAATTGCCGTAATCAAGATTTTTTTGTAACAATTTTGGAAATCTTTTCAAATATTCTCTCAAAATAATTTTTGTAAAATAAAAAATCATTTCAAACTTTCACGGAAATCTGAAGACAATTTTTTTATTCTTGAAACCTTAAAAAATTCTTAAAAAGCTTCTCTTTTTTTTACATTCTTCAAAAATCTACACTTTGTTATGAATTTGTTGAAACCTTTTTATGTTTAAAATTATTTTTGTATTTTTTTCAAAACTTCTAAATATCTCTTAAAATTATTCCAATTTTTTCTAAAATTTTGTAATCTTGAAAAATTGAAGAAAAAAATTTTTTAATCTTCTTAATTCATCTCCGAAATTTTAGGAAATCATTTGAAATGATTTAATATATTTTGAAATAGTTTCTTTCAATTAATTTTTTAAAATAAAAAATCAGTTAAAATTTTCCAGGAGTCTTAAGAAAATGATTTTATTTTCTTGAAATCTTTGAAATTATTCTTGAATCTTTTTAAAACTTGAAAAAAGCATCGAAATATCTTTTGAAATGATTCAAAGTTTTCCTATACAATTTTTTAAACTCCTGAACATTTTTTAAAAAATGTCTTGAATTCTTCAAGATTCTTTCTCGACATATTTTGAAATCCTTGAAACTTAAAATTAATATTTTAAAACAATTAAAATCAAATTATTATTTATTCCTCAATGTTTAATGATGAGTATATCATTAAACATTCAGAAATAAAGTTTATCATCAAATAAAATTTAGTAATTTATTTTTAAAATTTATTTTTATTTTTTTTTTTCATTTTAAAATAATATAATTTTAGTAATTTTAGAAATTAAAATTACTTACTTGGAAATTTTAATTTACTATATTGATTTAGTAAAATGAAAAAATAAATTTGATAAAATACTTTCAAGACTTATCTTTAAAATGAGCCCAAGAACTTAAAAAAATCTTCATTATTTCCAAAGTTATTTCAATTTTTCGAAAACATCTAAATTTGAAAATTATTTACAATATCGTTTTATAAAATTGATATTTTTCCTTCAACATAGTGCGGAAAAAGCACCTTTTTTGGACGAAAATCGACGACAGTACAATTCTTAACGGATTTGGATTTTTTTTAGAAATTACTGTAAGTCTTCTAGATATAACGAGTGACTGCGAATATTTCACTCTAAATAAACAACAAATTTTATTTAAAAACAAAGATTAAACTTTTTTTTGTCTAACTTTTCAGTGATACCATTTTTTTAAGATTTTCAAATTTATAAAAACAGGTTATAAATCAACGTAATGACTAACTAAAAATAATGGCCAGTAGGTTAGAGTAAGGAAAAAATTGTTTATAATGTTATAAACAAACTATTGAATAAGTGTTATTTTTTCGTGATTCCCAATGATTAACTTTTTTTAAATCCATAGATTTTGTATGAAATATGACAGATAATGCGCGCTTACAGTTAGTTAAGAATAGCTGTTATTTACCAATTATTTAAACAATTTTTATAAACAAATGCACATTTTGACCACTTCTTCGGGAAAAGGCCTAATTTTTTTGCGAAATGAACTAGAAATATTTTCCAGGGACTCCTTGCTATCATATTTTTATAGTGACAAAAACAGTTCATTATATAAACAATTTTTATTAACAAAGGCACATTTTCACCATTTTTTCATGAATAGGTTTCATTTTTTGCGGAAATAATTCGAAATATTTGGCCAAGGTGTCGATGCTGCCATCTTTTTCATAATCACAATAACTGTTAATTATACAAACAATTTTTATAAACAAATTGTTTAATTGTCTAAATAATTGGCAAATAAAAGCTATTTTTAACTAATTGTAAGCGCATATTATCTGTCATGTTTCATACAATATCCATGGATTTACAATAGTTAATAATTGCGAATGACGATAAAGTCACTTTTTTTCAATAGTTTGTTTATAACATTATAAGCCATTTTTTTCTGATTATAACCTACTGAAATTTATTTTTGGTTATTCATGTACGACCTGTTTTAATAAATTTGAAAATCGTATAAGAAATGGTATCACTGAAAAGTTAGACAAAAAAAGTTTAAACTTTGTTGTTAATTAACAAATTTTTTTCCGTCAGTGTTAAGAATTGCCGGTCGATTTTTGTCCAAAAAGCTGCTTTTTCTCGTCAGTGGAAAAGATCTGTTCTGGAAATTATATTTCAAACAGTACAATGCTTTAAAATTGATTCAAGTTCAAATTTTGACTAAATTTTTTTTTAATTGTCCTGGAATTTTTTCAAAATTTAACTGCTGTAACGTTAATGTCTGGAATATTAAACATCTTATTCCAACATAGAATTAAGAATTTGTGGTCGATTCTGAACTAATCTATTTAGATTATTATCTTTTTCAAATAGGCAAAAAAATCTAAAAATATGTAAATTTCTAAAATTGCTAATATTTAAAACATCCTTTATACAAAACTTTAAATAAAAAGATTTCTTTCAAGAAATTCAGGTGAAAATAATTTGGCCTCAATTAAAAGAACTCTTAAAATATTCATAAGCAAATCCTGCCGATTGAAACTAATCACGAGTTTAGTTTCTATTTAAAAAAAAGTTATTTAAGATCGAAATGAAATCTAATTCCTTATGAATAATTGTATGCAACCAGAGCATGAAAAACATTCACAATCCAAAATTAGATTTCCAAACTACCTCCTTTTCGACTCATTAGAGACAAATAACAAAATAAAAAAGAGGTAGAAAAAGGAATATTCTTTATTACTTCGAGGTCAATTTAGATCTTCTCGTCAGGGATTATTTATAGGAAAACGACAAGGTTTGATCAGTAGAAACTTATGCTAATTGAAAATCACATAATACCTGCAAATAAAACCATAGACATTTTTTTAAAAGTTTCTTTGACTAATTTTGCATTCATTAGTGAAAAATTGATAAACGTATACAAATTATTTTTTATAACATAAACAAAGAAACAATTTTAAACCAAAAAAATAAGCCTATCCCAATTTTTGTTTTGTTAAATTAATAAACCTCTCTGATATTGTAACCGGTCCTTCTTCAATATCAGTTTCATTTTCCCATTTCAATCAATTTAAAAAAACGATCTATTTAAACAGGGTTTTTATACTTTTTCTCTTCTGAACGAAAAAAGACAAAAAGACGAAGATTAAAAGTGAAAAACGCGCGTTTTTAACAATAGATTGTTCATTTTATCATGGTTAAAAATCACGAAGCTACAATCAAAAGTATTTTAAAGTTTCTCATTTATTCCCGATTTTTTTCTACTTTAACAATCAGGGAAAATTCAGAGAATTTTATTGGTCGGGGATAGTCAGGGATTTTGAAAAAAAATCTTGAAAATGTTATGAAATTTCTATATGAGTTACTTTGTTTAAATAACTGTCACGGATATTTTTTTTTGTGGGTGATTCTGAAGCCAATCCATACAGATTATTAAATCTTCCAACTAGGAAAAGAAAACAATCCAAAATATTAAAATCCATTTCTAAATAAATTTATAAAATTCAAAACATTCTTTTTGCAAAAATTTGAATTGTTTTATTCGATTTATAAAAGATTCGATGTGAAAAATGTTACAACATTAAAATTCTATTATTTGAATTTTAACGGATTGGGGCTGCTCTGATATAATGTTCTTGTAAGTGATTCATTTATCTTTTGTTTTTATTTCTTTTTCATTTTTTGTTAAAAATTTCTTATTTTTAGTTAAAAATGTGTGTTTATTGATAGAAAAATCATCTTTTTGGTTGAAATTTCTTCTTTTTTGGTTAAAACTGCAATTGTTAGGTTTAAAATTAACTTTTTTGTTGAAAATTCATATTTTCGGATTGAAAATGCAACTCTTTTACAAAAATTCGTCTTTCGGCTTGAAAATTCAACAATTTGGATGACATTTTTTTCCTTCTCGACTGAAAAATCCTTATTTGTTGAATATTCGTCTTTTTGTTTAAAAATTTTAACTTTTGTGTTGAAAGTTGAACTACTTTTTTAAACATTATTTTTGTTGTTGAAGATTCATCATTTTAATTGAAAACTCATGTCTTTGGTTGAAAATTAAATTAGTTTGTTCAAAATTCGTCTTTTTGGTAGAAAATTAATATTTTAGGGTTGAAAATTTAACTGCTTTGTAGAAAATTCGTCTTCCGGGTTGAAAATTTGTATTTTTGGTTAAAAGTTGACGTACTTTGTTAAAAATTCATTCTTTTGGATCCAGATTCATTATTTTAATTGAAAATTCATGTCTGTTTGAAAATGCAACTATTTAAAAAAAGAAACATTTTTTTACCAAAAATTTATCTTTTTTTGTTGAAAATTGAAATTTGGTTGATAATTCATTTTTTTCAGGTCGATAATTCAACTATTTGGTTGAAAATTCAACTATTTTGTTGAAAATTTAATTCTTTTTTTTTTAATTCAACTCTTAGGTTGAAAATTTTACTCTGATTTTGGTTAGAGCTTAATACTTTTTTGTTTCAAAATTTGACTATCTAGTTGAAAATTGACTTTTGTTGTAAATAGAAAATTCCAGTATTTGGTTAAAGATTTAACTATTTTGTTGAATATTCAAGTATTTTTGTTAAAAACTTATCATTTTTGTTTGAAAATCCACGTTTTTTGCTAAGAATTAAACTATCTTCCAAAAAAATCAATTATTTCGTTGAAATTGCAACTGTTTTTGGTTGAAGTTTTTATCTTTTTCGTTTAAAATTCAATGATAAAAAATGATAACAAATTCATTTTTGTAGATTGAAAATTCAAATATTTTGTTGAAAATTTAATTCTTTTTTTTTATAATTTAACTCTTAGGTTGAAAATTTAATTCTTGATTTTGGTTGGAGCTTAATATTTTTTGTTTCAAAATTTGACTATCTGGTTGAACATTTATTTTTGTTGTAGAATATTCCAGTATTTGGTTAAAGATTCAACTATTTTGTTGAATATTTAAGTATTTTTGTTAAAAACTTATCCTTTTTGTTTGAAAATTCACCTTTTTTGCTAAGAATTAAACTATCTTCTAAAAAAATCAATTATTTCGTTGAAATTACAACTGTTTTTGGTTGAAGTTTTTATCTTTTTCGTTTAAAATTCAATGATAAAAAATGATAAAAAATTCATCTTTGTAGGTTCAAAGATCAACAATTTGGTTAAAACTTCAAGTATTTTGTTGAAACTTTAATTATTTTATTGAAAATTAAACTTAATTTCGCTTAAAATTCGATAACTCAGTCAAATTTCAACCAATTATAATTTTTAAAATCTCATTACACACGGAATTAAACTCGCCTCATTAATATCAATAGCAAAAAATTATTGGATTTTAAAAATTTCATTAAATTTTTGTTAAATTTGAAAAAATGAAAAACTTTGAAATTTTTTCGATTGTATCGTCGTTATTTTTCACGTTGATAAAATAAACATATACCAAAAATGGTTATTTGACCATAAGATAAGATTTTAGGGGCGTAAGAGAAATTTCGCATATGAAACTTTTTATCTCCACTAGACCTACAATTTCTATGTTTCGTGAAAAGTATTTTTTCACTGTAAAAACAAGGTACCTGGAAAAATGTCTTTTTTTTGTTCTGGAAAACCTGGAAAAGTCTTGGCTTTTTTTAATACACGCTAGACAATCTGATTTAAATAAATATTAGATAATTTTTTTAAATTGATTGAAATTGGGAAATGAAACTCATATTAGTAGAGGACCGGTCAAAATATCAGGAAGGTTTATTTATTTAACAAAGCAAACATTGGAATAAGCTTATTTTTATTTTTGTGGTTTAAAATTTTTTCTTTATTTTTGTTATAAAAATAATTTGTATACGTTTATCAATGTTTACTAATGAATGCAAAATTAGACAAAGTAACTTTTTTTTAAATATCTTTGGTTTTATTTGCAGGTATTATGTGATTTTTACTTGAAATAAGTTTCTATTAATCAAACTTTGTATTTTTCCTATAAACAATCCCTGATGAGGAGATCTAAATTGATCTCGAAATATCTTGGTTTCCTAGTATAAAAAAACAAGAATGAATAAGGAAAAAATCAGAAGTTGTTTTTTGGTTGACTTTTTTCTTTTTCTCTCTCTTTTTGATTTTGTTATTTCGTTGTCTCTAATGATCCGAAAAGGAGGTAATTTGGAAATCGAATTCTAAATTTTGAATCTTTTTCATGCTCTGTTCGCATAAAATTATTTATAAGAAAATTGATTTCATTTCAATTTTTAATAAAAAATTAAGAATTTTTGTCCGCTTCAAGAAATGGCTGAAGATACAAGCAAAAAGCAAGATAAAAAATCTTGGTCAGAAGCTGAGCGTTTGGAGCTTGCAGAAAAATTAGATGCAGAATTAGACGATTATATAAACAGCTTAGAAAAGAAATCATACACAGAAGGATGGCCGGAAGATAAATGGCAAGAAGAGATGGAGAAACATCCATTTTTTATGAAAAATGCTCCGAACCCTGGAGACGAACTTTCACCCCTCATGGAAGGATTGCAACAACTCAAATACAGTACAGAGGAAAATTCTCCAGAAGGTCTAATTACATTATAAACCATTAAACATCCTTATTTATTACTTCAAAAGGGTCGTTCAAAAGCTGCGTCACACTGCCAGGGGGTGGGGGTTCAACAGGTTATTTTACGAAGGGGGTGGGGCGCAGAATGTGACATCACAGATGGAACATATAAATGTGAATAACAATTTTTTGAGACGCTTAAAAAAATGAGAATTACGGATTTTATTTTACAAAAAAGCATCTAAATATTTTAAATACAGACTTCACACTCTTTCCCATCCCTCTCAACCCATTTTTTAAAGTATTCCCCTTGTTTTCAAGAAACTTTCCCTTTTTCTCGTTGATAGTTATTTCTTTTTAATTAAAAAGTCTACTATTATATTTTTGGTTCAGAATTTATCTCTTTTGGTTAAAAATTCCATTATTTGGTTAAATTAGGTTTTAACTTTTTTGTTTAAAATTAAAAAAAAAATTAATTTTCTCAAAGGAAAATTTAACTAATCCATGTTTGGCTGAAAATGGATCGGTTTTAGTTGAAAGTTCAACTATTGAATTTTGCATTGAGGATTCATTTTTTTTTTTAATTCAACTACTTCGTTGAAAGTTGAACTACTTTCTTAAAAATTCATCTTATTGGTTGAAGATTCAACTATTTTGCTGAAAATTCGTTTTTTTTCTACTTAAACATTAGCTTTTTTAATGAAAATTTAACTATTGAATTTTTCATTGAAATTTGTTCAACAGTCATTTTATTGGTTAAAAATTCAAGAATTTGGTCGAAATTTTATTTATTTTGTTGTACATTCGTTTTTTTTTTTTTTGTAGAAAAAGTAAGTATCTTCCTGATTGAAAATTTAACTGTTTGATTAAAAGTTGAACTAATTTTTAAAAAATTCATTTTATTAGTTCAAGATTAAACTATTTTTTTGAAAAATCGTTTTTTTTTTATTGAAAATCAATTTTTCAACTGCAAATTTAATTATTCCTTTTTTTTTTTTGTAAACTGATCGTTTTCAATTTAAAATTCAACTGCTTGTCTTAAAAGATCAACTGTTTTGTTAAAAATTCGTCTTTTTGAGTTGAAAATTCAACTATTTAGTTGAGAATTAACTTTTTTGTTAAAAATTCATCTTTTTGGTTGAAGATTAAACTATTTTGTTGAAAATTCGTTTTTTTCAACTTAAACATCAGCTTTTTTAATGAAAATTAACTATTTAATTTTTGGCTGAAAATGCAACTATTGAATTTTTCATTGAAATTTGTTAAAGTCATTTTATTGGTTAAAAATTCAAGAATTTGGTTGAAATTTTATTTATTTTGTTGTAAATTCGTTTTTTTTGTGTAGAAAAATAATCTACCTAATTGAAAATGTAACTGCTTGGTTGAAAGTTGAACTACTTTTTAAAAAATTCATTTTATTAGTTCAAGATTAAACTATTCTTTTGAAAAATCGTTTTTTTTTTTGTTGAAAATCAATTTTTCAACTGCAAATTTAATTATTCCATTTTTTTTTTGTAAACTGATCGTTTTCAATTTAAAATTCAACTGCTTGTCTTAAAAGATCAACTGTTTTGTTAAAAACTGAAATGACGTTAAAATATTTTCTGTATAGGAGAATATAACTTTGGTCGATATTGTAGATTTCTATTTTATGTGTGAATTTCTCTTCTCGATTCGTTACCTTTTCCGATGATCATACAGATTTCTAGGAAAAAGATATGTACAAAAGCTTTTGACTGATATTTAAAAAAATGTATCTCCTGTTTTCAGATAGCGATGGAACAGCTTTTGAGGCTCACGATTTGGAAAACGATTTTGGGACCGAAACCACTCATTCAATCAACCGTGGTATTTTTTTAGTTTTTCTCAAATATTTTCTTTACTTATCCGATTCCTATTTTTCCGATTTTTTCTTTGCAACAACTCGTATCCACGTGATTTGGCATATCGATTTGAAAAATTGGGATATTAATTAAAAGGTATTAAGGGTGGCCGCAAAACTTCATTTTCGAAATCCCTTGATTTTTTCCTAATTTTTCCCTGACCTTTTTCATTTTCTCTGACCAGAATTTTAATCTTGAAACATTTTTTACATAGTCTTTTATAAATGAAATAAAAACATTTTTAATTTAATTATTTGTTTCAACAACAAAAAATTACTTTTCTACCATAAAAGATGACTTTTCAACAAAATAATTAAGTTTTCCACACACTAGTTAACTTTGTAACCATATACTTCAATTTTCAACCAAATAATCGAATCTTCAAAACAAAAAGGATTAAACTTCAACCAAAAACATTTTCAACCAAATAGTTCAATTTCCAAGCTAAAAAGGCGATTTTTTTTTAGAAAATGCTTGTCTTTTAAACCCGAACAGATAATTTTTGAAGAAAAAGATGAATTATAAAAAAAATAAGATTTGCTATTAAAAAAAAAATAATAATAATAATAATAATTTTAAATAAAATAGTCCAATTTTTAATCAGAGTTCAATTTTCAACAGAATAATTAAAACTTCAATAAAATAGTTGAATTTTTAACCAAAGAGATGAAACAACAAAACAAACATTTTTATCAAGAAAAAAAGTTTTCAACAAAGTAGTTAAACTTTCAAATAAAGAGATCAATTTTCTACTAAAATGATGAATCTTTAACTGAAAATTCCTCAATTCTTAGCATAAAAAAATTAATTTTCAACAACAAAAAAAACGAATTTTCAACCAAGCAGGGGAATTTTCAGCTAAAATGATAAATCATAGACAAAAAAATTATTTTTTAACAAAATGGTTTAATTTTCAACTAACCAGTTGAATTTTCAACCAAAAATATGAATTTTCAACGAAAAATGTAACAGTTGATATTTTAATCCAAAAAGGTTTTATTTTTAAATCAAAAAGAGATGAATTCAACCATAAAATGACAACTTTCCAACAAAATACTAGAATATTTAGACAAAGAAGAATAATTTTTAACGAAACAGCTGCATTTTTAACAAAAAAATATGAAATTTCTACTAAAAGAGCTGAATTTATAAAACCAAAAAGACGAATTTTCAAAAAAATATTTGAATTTTCAACCTGAAAAGGTGAGTTATCAACAAAAAATGTAAAAGTTGATATTTTAACCAAATACGTGAATTTTCAACTGGAAAGACGATATTTCTATTAAAACATTTGAATTTTCAACCTGCAAATATTAATTTTCTACCCTAATGACAAATTTTCAACAAATACAGATTTTTCAGTAAAGAATGAAAAAAAATTCATCTGTATTGTTGCGCTTTCAATCCAAAAGACGACTTATCTGTAAAAAAAATGAAGTTTTAACCCGAAAATATGAAGATTCACCATAAAAGTTCATTTTCAACCAGTTTCATTTTTATCCAGAAAATACAAAAATTCAACATAGAAGATTACATCTCTACCAAAAAAAGACTAATTTTGAATTAAGAAAGATCAATTTTCATACAAAAATGGAACATTTGAATTTTTAGTTAAAAGAAAATTTACTTTCAACTCAAAAAAGCGAATTGCCAACCAGAGATGAATTTTCAGCTAAAATGATGAATTTAAAAAAATATATATTTTTATCAAAATTTTTCATTCTTCGACCAGTTAAATTTTTTACCAAAAATATGAATTCTGAACAATCAAAAACAGTTAAAAATAACATAAAAAGACAAATTTTCAACCAAATATTTGAATCGTCAATTAAAGGACTAATTTCCAACCAAGAAATTGAATTTTTAACCACAAAAGATGAAATTTCTACTAAAAGAAATTAATTTTGAAGCCAAGAAGATGAACGTTCTAAAAAATAGTTGAATAATCAACCAAGAAAAATTTTAGTGGAATTTTCAAGAAAAATATTAATTTCCAGCCGAAATAGTTGAATTTTCAACCTAAAAATTAGTTTCAACAAAACATTTGAAATTTCAACCAAAAAGAATGACTTTTTAACAAAATTGTTAAATTTTCAACGAATTAATTAATTTTTGAAACAAAAATATGAATTCTTAACCATAAATTTAATAATAGAGTTTTCAACCGACTAATTTTTCATTTTCCTTGACGTTTAATATTCAAAGTCCTGAATCTTAATCTTGAAACATTTTTGAAGTCTAATCCTTTATAAACGCAATAAAAAAATTTTTAAATACAATTTTTCAAACTCCCTGATGTTTCCTGGCCAATAAAATTTCTGACTTGTCCCCTATTTCCAGGTTTTGCCTGACTTACGGCCACCCGGATAGTCCTAAATTTCTAGAAGTAAAAAAAAATTAGGTTTGAAAATTTTTGAAATTTGTATTGTATTTCCAAAAATATACTACCTTTTAATTAATTTCCCCAATTTTCCACTTGATATTTCAGTAAGTATCACATGGCCCTAAATCGAGTAAATTGAAATAAACTAAATTTGCAAATTTTACAGATACTGAAAATGAAGTAGGCGATGATAATGAAGATCGCGACTATGAAGTAATTCTCAAGAGGCTTACTAAACTCGAAAAGGTAACTGTGAGCCCTGTTAATAAAACACTAATTAAAAAAGGAATCAAGCAATAAAAATTAATATTTCTACAGCAATTCGCTCGTGGAAAGAAAAGGGAAATAGAATCAACAGACATGAACCTAAAATTGTCTTCAGCAGTCGAGAGTATCAACGAAATGAAACGAACAGTTGAAAATGTGGTATGAAAATCCAATCCTATCTAATCAAATTGATATAAAGAAATTCTTAGTTTTTTCTTTGGAATTTGCTGGCATTTTGTAAATCATAATTTTCAAATGAGGAATTTTAATTCTAAAAAATTATTTCTAAAAGAGAAAATTTAAATTGTAAATGGTTCTTTAATAATAGAAGCAAGAATCCTGTTCTGAACTTTTTCACACATTCAAAGAGATAAGAAAAATGAAATTATGGACAAAAACTTAGAATATCCTAAATATTTAAAAATATTTTCAAACATTTTAAATGATTCCCTCAAATTTCGAAAAGGAATGTAGAAGAACTTATAGCGAAATTTTAGAAAAAATTAGAATAATTTCAAGAAATATATAAAAATTTTAAAAAGATGCAAGAATAATTTTAAACTTGAAAATATTTCAACAAATTTAAAACAAAATGTAGATTTTTGAAGATTTTGAACAAAAAACTTAGAAGCTTTTTAAGAATTTTCATACTTTTATACCAAAAGATGATCATAATTGTGAAAAAAGAATCTGGAAGATTTTAAGGCAATTTCTTTAATTTTGCAGAATTGTTTCAACATTTTAGGAAAAAGTCAAATCATTTAAAAAGATATTCAGAGGCTTTTAACAAATTTCAAAAATAATTTCAAATTTCAAAATAGTTCAAAAAACTTAAAAGAAAATGTAGATTTCTGATTAGTTCAAAATAAAAGTTTTTAAAATATTTTGAAAGGTTTCAAGATAATAAAAAAAATTGTCAAAAATGAATCGGGAAGATTTTAATACGATTTTAGGAATAATTCGGAGTCAGTTGATAAGATATTTCTTCCAACCGTCTAAAAATCCTAAATATCTTTTAAATTGAATCGAGTTTTTCCTAAAATTTCGTAAAATCCTGTGAAATAAAAAATATTAAAAATTTGCTTTGTACTGTTTCGACATATCTTAAATCTTCAAAAATCTTTCTGAATTTTCTCGAGAAACCTAAGAAAATTATATTTATATAACCTTAAAGAAAATAAACAAAGAAACTTGAAAAAATAAAGTTATTAAAAACTTTTATTTTGTATTAAGTATTAAAAATTATTTTTCTCTTCAAATTATAATTTGCCTAAAAATGTTGTTCTTTGTTAACTGAAATATCATTTTTGGTTGAAAATACAATAGCTTTGTTCAAATTCGTCTTTTTGGTTTGAAATATCCCTTTTAGTAGAAATTTCAAATTTTCTTATTAAAATTGCAACTGTTTTTTAATTTAAAAATACACTCTTTTTGGATTGACAATTAACTAGTAAATTTTTCGTTGAGAATTCATCTTTTTGGATTGAAAATTCAACTACTTGGTTAACTACTATGTCAAAAAGTAATTTTTTGTTGAAGATTCATTCCTTTAGTTGAAAATTCTTTTTTTTTTGGTAGAACACACAATTTGGTTCAAAAGATTTCCAAAATTTTCAAAAAAGAATCTGAAAGATTTTAAGGCCAATTCACATTAAAAAATATACATTTGATTGTCGAATAATTCATAAAGATATTAAGAAAGTTTAGAATATATGAAAATATATATTTTAAAAAATTTAAAAAAAAGCTTTTCAAGAATTTCGAAAGGTTTTAAGAGAATGAAAAAATTATCTTTAGATTCCTAGGAAATTTTTTTATGATTTCAAAACAGTTCAAAATATTGCCAAAATATTCAAAAAAGCATCTGGAATATTTTACGGTAATTTTTTTAATCATAGGAAAAATTCAATTAATTTTTAAAGATATTTAGAAGTTTTGAAAACATTTAATTTCAAGATTTCCAAAAATTTCACCAAAAATGTAGATTTTTGGAATTTTTGAAAAAATAAGCTTTTTAAGAATTTTGAAGGGTTTCAAGAGAATAAAAAACTTTTCTCTAGATTCCTAGGAAAAACAAAAATTATTTTTT
Source organism: Andricus grossulariae (assembly GCA_011634705.1). Taxonomy (NCBI): domain Eukaryota; kingdom Metazoa; phylum Arthropoda; class Insecta; order Hymenoptera; family Cynipidae; genus Andricus; species Andricus grossulariae. The sequence goes on from JAABKJ010007545.1 coordinate 304,859,093, forward strand.
ATTTTGAAAACTTACTTTCAAGCGAATATTTAGAAAGATTTGAAAACTGTGATTTCCAAGATTTACGAAGTTTTCAAATAAGAATCTGGAAGATTTTAAGACAATTTTTGTTAATTTAAAAAAATGAAGTAAAAGTTTTGAAATGTTTACGATATTCAAAAAAATGTAAATGTTAAGACGTCAAAATTTTCTGAATAAATGTAGATATTTGAAAAAAACATTATTTTTCATTTAAAAAAAATTAATTTTAAGAGAATATTTAAAATGATTTCAAAACAGTTCAAAAGATTGTCAAAATTTCAACAAAAAAATCTGAATGATTTCAAGGCATTTTTTTAATTTTAGGAAAAAATTGAATAATTTTTAAAAACATTTATAAGTTTTGAAAAAATTCAGCAAAAATTTCAATTTCAAGCTTTCAAAAAATTTCGCAAAAAATGCTGTTTAAAAAAAATTAAATAAGCTTTTTATGAATTTTGAAGGATTTCAAGAGAATATAATGTTCTCTAGATTCCTAGGAAAATTAAAAATGATTTTTTTATGTTTTTAATTTAATTATTTAAAAGGATTTCCAAAAATTTCAAAAAAGAATTTGAATGATTTTAAGGAAATTTTTTTTGTTTAATTTAGGAGATGAATGTGTAATTTTTTTAAATACGTAAAATTTCGCAACAAATGTAGATTTTTGAAATTTAAAAAAAAAATATTTTTTAAAGTTTTGAAAGGTTTCAAAAGAATACAAAATTTTTCTCTGGATTCCTGGGAAAATTTAAAATGATTTTTCACTTTAAAAAACTAATTTTAAAAGAATATTTTAAAACCTTTCAAAATATTTCCAAAATTGTAAAAAAAAAAAAAAGAATTTGGAAGATTTTAAGCCAATTTTTGTAACTTTGCGGAATTTTTAAATAAATTTTAGGAAAATATTCCGATCCAATTTAGGAGATATTTAGCAGTTTCGGAAGTTTTAAAGAGATGAAAAATATTTTAAATGTTAAAAAGATTTCCGAAAATTCATAATACTTTTTTAATTTCTTCCAAACTTCTGATAAACTTCTGATCTTCTAAACTGACTCAAATTTTGCCTAATATTTTGAAAAATCCTGTAAAAAATACATATAAAATCATTTTGAATTTTCTAAAGAATCTTGGGAAAATTATATTTATATAACTTTAAAAACAAACTAATAATACGTATTTTCCTGTTCTTAGTTCTCAAAATCTAATTTTAGCTCTAATTCAAGTGTTCAGAAACTTTTAACAAATAAATAGTTATTCGAAATTTTTATTTTGTATTAAAAATTATTTCTTCCCAACAAACGAAAAATTATACGCGCGCGTAGTGCACGATCACTGATGCTAGTTCTTACTAAAAAGAACTAGAAAATTCTCTTCAAAATCTTTTCCAGAATAAAAATTCGATTTTCTTTTCTTTCTAGCAACTCATGCAACAAGAAATCTACGAGATGCGGGGCAAACTGAAACAATTTGAGTTCGAGACGAGAAGAGTACAACATCTGACGAATCGCGTGATAGATTTAGAAAACAGATTGAGGATACGTTGCAGATCCTGAGCTTCTACTGCTAGCCATAATAATTTTACGAGGAAGAACCAAAAGAAAAAAAAATAATGTCAGAGTCACTGTCATTTTTGCATTTACTTTATGTATATTTAATAATTAATGTCTACTTACATTAAACTTTGTAATAAAATACAAAAGTATTTAATGAACAAAACTGTGTTCATTTTAATTTCGAATCGGAAAAAGTATCTACAAAATATCGTGGAATAATTGCTGAATATTGTAATTATTTTAAACTAAGTAGCTTTTGCCTGTCGCTTCTTTTTTTCCTTTCGACTCAATCTTTTTGTCTTATTGGCTGTGACTTTTTTGGCCCTTGCCCTTCCTTTTTTGTTCTTCAAAATTTTCCTTCTGTTCATCCAAATTGGATAATTTCCGTGTTGGTCTCGCATTGTCTTTGAGCTGAAAACTCTCTTGCCATCTTCGTCCATCTCTTCCAATTTCTCGGCAGCGTCTGCTTTTTCTTGTGCGGCTTCTTTTATTATTTTAGCGTCCACAACTGTAAATCAGAAATTAAGTTCAAATTGTGAGGTAAGTAGTAGTAGGTAAGTAGTAGGTAAGTAGTAGTAGTAGGTAAGTAGTAATTATTATTACTAATAAAATTGATAGAACAAAATTCTCGAAAATCTTGCACTTTTTGTTGTTAAATAACTGATTGGTTGCATACTGATTTTTAATTCTAAAAATGTATAGCTTAAAGAGATAATTTAAATTATAAATCATTCTTTAATAATAAGAGCAAAAATTATGTTAACTTTTTGATTAATTATTCTTAAAATGACAATAGAAGTTTATTCATAACACCTTGACCATATTAATTGACCATATTAATTTATCTATTAATGAAGATAACGAATTTTCTGCCCCATTAATTTACTAAATCAAAATTTCCAAATTTTATTTTATGATAAAATTTATTTCTGAATGTTTTTTTATTATTAGGAAATAACTTTATTCCTAAGATTTTGCTAGCACACTATAATTTGTAAGCTTTTTCACACTTTCAAAGAGATGAGAAAAATGAAATTATGAACAAAGACTTAATATCTTAATTATTATTAAACCTTTGATTTTAAGGCAATATTTTTTATTTTTGAAGAATTTTAAAAAATGTTCGAAAAACTTTGAATTATTTTAAAATATATTTTAAAGTTTTGAAAATATTTTAAAATAATTAACATTTTTTTAAAATATTTCCAAAAAAATTTTAACAATATGTAGATTTTTGACGATTTCTAAATAAGATTTTAAATCTTTTAAAGGAGTTTGAAAGGTTTTAGGATAATAAAAATTATTTTTTACGATTCCAGCGAAAAATTTAATTGATTTTTTTCTTTTGAAAAAAAAATTAAAGAACATTTTTTTTAATATTTTAGAACATTTCAAATTATTTTCTAGAATTTTGGCAAAGAATGTAGGAGATTGTAAAGCAACATTTTTAAATTTTTTAAGAGTACAGAATTTTAGAAAAAAAAAATCGGATAAGTTTAAGAGATATTTAGAAGTTTTTAAAAGATACAAAAATATTTTTAAACTTAAAAAGATTTCAACAAATTTAAAACAAAATGTAGTTTAATGAAGATTCCAACCCAACATTTTTGAAGCTTATTAAGCATTTTTAAAGATTCCAAGGGAATAAAAACATTGTCTTCAGATTTCTGAAAAAAAAAGATTTTTCATTTTACAAAATTTATTTTAAGATAATATTTAAAAAGATTTGAAAACATTTCAAAAGATTATCAAAATTGTACAAAAAAATCTGAAAGATTTTAAGGCAATTTTTTAATTTTGTAGAATTTTTTCAAAATTTTAGAAAAATTCGAATTACTTCAAAAGATATTTAGATGTTAAAAACATTTCAAAAAACATAAAACAAAATGTAGATTTTTGAAGCTTTTGAAATAAAATTTTGAATTTTGTTTTAAAGATTTTGAAAGGTTTCAACGTAATAAAAAAATGTTCGTAAGATTCCTCGGAATATTTGAAGTGATTCCTTATTTTGAAAAATTAATTTAAAGAGAATATTTAAAAACATTTTAAAACATTAAAAGAGATTTTCAAGATTGTTAAAAAATGTATTCGGAAGATTTTAAGACAATTATAAGAATAATTCGAGTAAGTTTAAAAGATATTTAGAACTTTTAAAAAATTTCGAAAATAAATAAAACTTTGAAAATATTTCAATAAACTTAGAACAAAATGTAGATTTTTGATAATTTCGAAATTAAATATTGAAGTTTTTTTTAATTTTGAAAGGTTTCAAGATTTTTAAAATGGTTAAAAATGAATCCGGAAGATTTTTAGACAATTTTAGGAATAATTGGAGTCAGTTTAAAAGATATTTAGAAAATTTAAAAGTTTTAAATAGATTAAAAATATTTCCAATTTTTTAATGATTTCCGAAAATGTATTAAATATTATTACACTTTTTTCAAGCGTCAACAACTTTTAAATATCTTTTAACCTAACTCAAATTTTCCTTAAATTTGGTAAATTCCTGTGAAATACCACACATTTTTTTCGAAATTTTCTTGATACTTTTTTGACATACCGGAAATCTTCAAAAATCTTTTTGAATTTACACGAAAAACTTTGACAAATTATGTTGATATAACTTTAAAGTAAATAAATGAAGAACCTTCAAAAATGAACAGTTAGTCGAAGTTTGTATTTTGTATTAAAAATTATAATTTGCCTAAATTTTTTTTCTTTCTTGACTGAAAAACCTTTTTGGGTTGAAAATTTAACTATTTTATTGGAAATTCGTCTTTTTGGATGAATTCAACTCTTTTTGACTTGAAACTAAAATATTTTTTATATTTAATATCAAATATTATATTTTTCATTAAGAATTCATATTTTTTTGGTTGAAAAATCACTTTTTTAGTTTAAGATTGATCATTTTAGTTCAAAATTCATCTCTTTGGTTGAAAATGTAAATATTTGGTTGAAAATGTAAATATTTGGTTGAAAATTCGTCTTTTTTAGCAGAAAATTAATTTTCTTGGTTGAAAAATCATCTTTTTGGTTGAGGATTTAACTATTTTGTTGAAAATAATTATTTTTTTAACAAATTCAACTGTTCTTGATTTAAAATAAAAATCTTTTTGTATTGAAATATCAACTATCCTATTTTTCGTTGAGAATTCATCTTTTTTGGTTGAAAATTCAACTACTAGGTAAAAAGTTGAACTAAATCGTTAGTCTTTTTTTTATAATTCATCATTTTAGTTGAAAATTCTTCTTTTTTGATAGAAAATTAATGATCTTGGTAATTTTTTTCATATATTTGATTGAAAATTCATATTTTCGGGTCAAAAATTAAACTGGTTTATAGACAATTCATCTTTTTTGGAAAATACTTAATCTTTTTTGGTTAAAAATACAGCTGGTTGAAAATTGACTTTTTATGGTTGAGGATTCAACTGTTTCGTTGAAAATCTCTTTTTTGAGTGAATTCATTGGTTTTTTATTTAAAATAATATTTTTCTATTAAAATATTAATTATTACATTTTTCGTTGAGAATTCATCTTTCTTGTTTGAAAATTTAACTTTTTGGTTGCAAATGAACTTTTTTGTTGAAATTTTAATTTTAAATATCTGAAATTTTCACAAATCAATATGAATTGTCTCAAGAATCTTAGGAAAATTATATTTATATAACCTTAAAAACAAATAAACCTGAAAAATAAATAGTCCTTTTATTGATGACACCAGTATTATAGAATAAGTAATTCATCCATTAAATTATTATTTCTATAACGAAAATAAAATATCATTTAGAATAGAGGATACAGATTGTAAGAGAGAAAGGTTAAATAATTGTATATTAGAAAAATAAAATATTACCAGTCGCAACTTCCGAAATTTCTTTCATATCCGAATCGGCAGGAGCATTTTCATCAATCCCGAGTGTTTTCTTAAGTCTTGCTAATTCCTTAACACCATAACGTTCTCGTTTAATTGCTTTGCATTTCCTCCTCCATTTGCTTCGCAACGATTTTGCCATTTTTTTGTGTCCTAAAAAATATTGCAGCGCGAAGTTTATATTTAAATTACATTAAAAGGGATAACAGCGCAAAAAGATCTCAAAAAGGGGAAAATAGGGTATTTTATTCAAAAAAAAGGGGGAAGGGGGAAATAGGGGCAAGATTAAACATTTATTTTTACGTTTCTAAAAGAAACCATCTTTTTATAAGCAATTGTATAGTTTTTAAATAATGTTAAAAGATTTTTTAATGATTGAAACGAATAATGATGAAAAAATAATTAAATGCACGGTTTTTATTTTCTAATATTAAAAACAAAATATTTAAAAATCCATAACACATTTTTTAATATTAACAGTTCTAAAATTGTTTCAAAAGAAATCTCTTGAAACTCTTTTGAATCTTTTAAAATAACTTAAAAACTTTAAAATCCACATTTTTGAATGTCCTTCATATCCCTTGAAATGGTTGAAATCCTTAAAAATACCTTGAAATAACATTTATTTTATTCCCTCAAGTCCTCTAGAATTTACGATAAAATTTAAAAAAATTAAAAATATTGATTTTAACAATAGTTTTTGTAATTTAAGTTTTTCCTACTATCGCTTCTTACCAATTGAAAAAAATGGTTGGATTTTAATAAATCATGGCTTTACATTTTAGAAAATCAGTGAATAATCTTCAGAAATAATTATTTGTTTCATATTTTTTTTATTTGAAAACCATTTTTTCAACAGTAGAGAATGTTTTCTCCGGAAAAATAAGTCATCATTTATTAAAATTCAACTATTTTTCAAAAATTGGTAAGAAGCGTTAGTAAGATAAAAATCAATTGCAAAACCCATTCTTAAAATAACTAAATGCTTTGTATGTTTTAAAAATGTTTCATTAAAACAGAGTGTTTAGCATTTCTTTAAAAAAAAAATTCCAGGGCTTTTCCAGGTTTTCCAGGACAAAAAAGTTAATTTTTCCAGGTACCTTTTTTTAACAGTGAAAAAATACTTTTCACAAAATATAGTAAAATTTGTAGGTCTAGTAGAACTAAAAAAAAGTTTCATATGCGAAATTTCTTTTACAGCCTTAAACTTTCTCCAAGACTTCGAGAAACGAACTATATTCGTGATCGAATTCTCGGCTCCTTTCGAATACAACATAACTGCCAAGAAGAAAGAAAAGGAGGAAAGGTACCTTAAAAGGGAGCTGCAACGACTGTACCAAAATAATCGGTACGAGTAATTGTCCTTTTGATAGGTGCTCTCGGAGGTGCGAAACTATCACTGGTTCGTAACCTTAAAGCCTACCCCCGTGCCAAAAATATGCCACGGCACTTGCGAGATGGATGCAGAAAGCTGTCATCCTTGGGCCGCTTTGTGTCATCAAAACACACGAGGGTTTCGCCGGCCTGTCGTTGTGATTCTGTCGTATCCTGTGACCACCCATCTCACGATTGTGAGACGTGGCCATGCGAGTCATTTACCGTGGTCCTACTGGGAGTTGGTGTCATTTTTAGATGGCAGTTGCTCCCAGTGGGACCGTGCGGTGGTTATTTAACCTTGTACGCGTATGTAGAATATACTATTCACTTTTGAACATCGTCTTTGCACACATTTGAGTGATTTTACGCATGAAAACTTGGCTATTACATCAAATGAAACAAAAATATGATCAAAAGTTATTACTACATTATCAATTAACTTTGAAGAAGCACGACTATTTTCAATTGAGGTTTTTGAGATTTCTATTGATTTTTTAATAATTTCACTCAATAATTCTTCCAATTTTCTAATTCGAGGACCCATTGTTGAAATAACTAGTCATTAATGGCAGTCAGTTTTCCAAGCTTTAATAGGGCCGTAGGCTGCGAAAAGATTGGTACTCGTTGTATCAATATCACATCTTTCAGTATTATCACCTAAATATTTATTAATTCTTATTCTCTTTAAAATTTTGAAAGTCCACTTTTGAAGCATGTTGGTGGGATTATTTGGAATCAATTGAAAACTGCATTCTTCATTAAAGATAAGCAAGATTTTGTGAATATAAACGTCTCTATTTATCGCTTCTGTAATATTTCCCTTTTTTGATTTAGTAATTCCGGATGATTTTTTAAGAAAATTTTCATTTCAATTAAACCATCATTTAATTTTTTTTCGAACCAAGTTTTTGGGTTATCATTGTTTAAGAAGTCATTAGATAAATCCATAAATTGGAATCTAAATTCATCAAACTTTATTATCAGGTATTTTTCTAATATTGGATTCAATGTCTTTGATTTCAACTAATTCAATATAATTTTTTTCCCCAAATTTGTTGCTAAAACCATCACCTAAACATACAATTTCAATAACTCTGTGTGGATTCATTACATTAGAAATAGTCAAAAACCAACGGGGTCTGTTTGATATTGAAAATGAATTAAGTGAATGTTTAAATGCAACTTTTGTACACCTCCTTGCTCTTTGAGAATACTTAGAAATTGTCGATCACGTTTTATATTGTTTTCAAGGGAATTTTTATTCAGCTTTGTTTCTCTTTCAAAACATTTCTTGATAATAAAAAAGGGTACTTGTAGATTTAATTCATCAATAATTTGTTTCATATTCACATTCGAAAAGTGTATCTGTGAATAGCAATCTTTGATAGTCAAATTTAAGACAGATTTGTCAAATTTGTCAGTATTTATATCTAATTTTTACTTACTTCTTTTGTTTGCGAATTTAAAACTAACTCTTTCATTGATGTCAACAATCTTTTTATGGATATCTCGATAAATTTTGCATTTTGTCCAAAAAGTCTTTGTCTAAAATTGTTGATCTTAATTTTTCACTAATCATGTAAAATTTTTTTATATTTGTCACAGGTCCTCTAATCACATCAATATTATTACTCTCATTTCTGTATTTTCAGTAAAATCCATTATTCTCACAAGAACAATAATTTTCAAAAATGTTAAAAGTATATATTTTTTAATAATAATTTGAAAAGGGTTAACTCCATGTATTTATTTCCTTTCGAAGAAATTTGAAGTTTACGTATTGTTTTTGTCATTTGCACACTTGGGAAACACTAATTCTAATAATGCAGAGAGAGAGAGAGAAAGAATCAAACAAGTCAACTTTTTTCAACAGTCTTCACCCCTGTTATGGACAAGGGGCTCAATCTTTACGAGCGACTCAATACATCCCAAACAGAATACATTTAAAACAGCACATGTTAACGAAAATTTCACTGAAATTCGAGAAAAGTGCAGTTTTTAAGAATTTCATCAAAATATTATTTTTTTTTTCAAACATATAAAAAGATACATTCAGATCAAAAAGAGACATCATAATTACATTATAATAATAAATGATAGCGGTAAAAATTTAATAAATATTAAAATGATACATTTTAAAGCAATTGTAATTTAATCTTATTTATATACTTATTTCTAATAAATATTAAGTGAGAGAGAATGATTTTAAAGTTTTTAAATTAAAAATCAATATAAAAATCTAACACCCCCCCCCTCCACCACGCATCTCTTTTTCCTCTCTCAGTACTTTAGCTCATCACTTAAAGAGTGACGCTTACATTGCAAGAGAAGTTATAATTACTTTAAAACCATTTTCAAAATTGTAAGTTTATTTAAGTAACTCAATTTTCAGATAGTAACAAGAAAGAAAAATCTTAAACACATTACGCGGAGCATGTTAAATTTTGATTATGTAAATTTCAGAAGAATTTAAATTTAAATCAACCTTTAAAATTAAAAACAAAAATCATTGTTTGAAAAGGACAATGATATTCAAAAAAGAAACTCTGTCTCTCCATTCATCTACATGCAGATACACGATCTGGGCGCAAAGTTCTCATGTGAGGGGCTTTTGAGCATCCTCAAGTGAGTCGATTTCGTCCTGCCAGGACACCCAGGAGCAAAAAAAGTTTAGGTGGAGAAATACATTTTTAGCCTACTCTATTAGTACAGTCAAAACAGGATTTCTGCTCAAACAAATTAGAGACACGCAGGCCTTTAAAAAGTTTGAGACTGATTTCTTTATTAATTTTATGTTATTAACAAAAAACGTAAAATAGCAACATTTTTTCAACACTTTTGATTGGATTGTTACTTTCGATTAAGAGATAGATGAAAAGTGTATACAACTTTGTTTTTAGAGCATAAAATAATAATCTTTGAAACAAGACCTTAGCGAGTATCCTACGACAAATAGTTTACGAGATATAAATTTGTTTATTAACTTTTGCGTTTTGCAGTGAAGACAAAGCGATGATGAATTTTCCTTGTTGCAAACGAATTCGCGATCAGGTTTTTGCTATTCGATTCTCAAATTGGATAGTTCCAAGTATTAAAAAACATTTTTCCCAATTTCAGAATTCAATAATCACAGAGGGTTGTGGGGTATGTTCAAGATGTCAACAGAATTGGTCACATTGTTTATAACAAGACGTTCTAACGGAAAATTGTTTTCTATGAATACGGTTGCCACAGAAGTTCTGTGAAATTTTTTATATGATGTTTTTGAATAATATTTGTTTGCAACGAATATATTTCATGTAGGAGTTAAGAAGAAATAATTATTAAAATCCACCTCCTTCAATGGTTATACACCATTTTTTCAGATTTAGCTCGCAGCTGTTAGTATGAAACGAAAATTAATATTAGTAATGATTTTTCATAAACAATGTGAAAAATTTTGTTAGAACATTAAAAATACTTTTTCCTGAAGATGCACAATATGTTAGATATTGCAGCGAAATCGAACTTAGCATATTTTTTTCAACAAAATATTTTGGGATTCTGAAATTAAGGGGGTATTTCTATTTGACCGAGCTTTTTTCAGGCGTTTTTCAAATATTCATACAAAATACAATTGTGAATATTTTTGAATGGAAGTTCTTTCATATTCTTAAGCAGATCTTGAGCTGAAAAAAATACAAGTTTCCTAATCGAAAAAGAAATAATAGGGGGCGCTGTAGTATTTCAAAAAATGTGTCCCGGAAACGACACCATCACTTGGCTGACATGATTCAGCTGCTCCAGGTCATCGGAAACAAAAAAATCGAACAGATTCTCAAAATATACGAGTACGGCTATATTCGGGACCAAAACAAATAAAAAATATTGATAATTGACAAAATGGCGCCCATTTGAAATTTTGTTTGCGAATTTTGACTTTTTTGGGGGTAGTTTTTGACTAGCTAATAATTCAAAAATCATTAATTTTCATTTATTTTAATTCGGGCTATAGCCATACATCTGCTTAATATATCCTCCAAATTTGAGCCTAATCGGTCTAGTGGTTTTGACGGAATCATGTCAGCCATTTTAAAAAATCGTGTTTGGAGAAAAACGCAACTAAAAAAAGTTAACCAATAGGAAGCAACTCAACCACAGCCAGCCATATTGGATGAGCGAGCGCGCGAGTATGATTTATATTTGGAATGAGGTAGGAAAACCTTTTTTAGACGAACAATGACTCTATTATACACACTTATGACCTGCCTGCCTGCCTGCCTGCCCTCTTGAGCGTGCGGTTGAGTACTCTCCGCTCTGCGCAGTTGACCCTGCTGCAGCTTCGTTAAAAAGTCCGAACCAACAAAATCCCTTCGCGTACAAATTCCATATACTATATGCTATCAAAAGATTAAAAAAAATTGATTTCTAGGTCCGGTCAAATACAAATACCCCCTTAAGAAAAAATGTTTTTTCATACTTTGAACTATCCACTTTGAGAATATAATAGCAAAAATCCGATCGCGATTTTTTTTTTTGTTACAATGAAAATCCATCATCCCTTTTTCTCTACTGAAAAACGTACAATGTTAATCAACAAATTCATATCTCGTAACCTAATCATCGTGGGATATTGGTTGAGGGCTCATTTTGAAGCTTATGCTATATTGCGAAAACCAAGTTCATTCGATGGTCTGTTCACAGTAGTCTTTTATTGTGATGAAAATTTCAAAGTGAAACGACAACATTCATTTTATTCTCACGAATAATAAAGATGGAATTATGAATATTGCGTACATACTTTTAAATGCTGAAGTCGGTTTTACCTAATAACACAGATTCTAAGTCTTGCATACCAATTTATGATAGGAAAGCTGATATTGGTGAGCACATAGGCGTACCCTGTGTTTACTGGTAAAGTTTACTATCAAATTTAAAGACATTGTCATCGATAAGAAAAAAAATCCTTTTTTGAATTTATCGAGAGGAATTTTGTTTCTTCATGTAATTTCGTCTAGAATCTATACTTTTAATACCAAGATCCAAAGCAACATTCATGAAGATTGATGTGACGTCAAGTGACACTATTTTGTAATCATGAGAAATTTCAATATATTTTGTTTTTAAATTCGAATGCGTTTTTCATGTTGTAGGGATGAGAGGGTAATGAATCATAAATAATTTTACTACAAATCTTAGCTAAATAATAATTGGTTTGAGCGGACCATTTTGTTTATGTGTTTTACGAAGTCCATAAATTGGATAAAAATTCGAAAAGTTAGAGCATTTTGAACATTTTTGAGAATATTTTTTTCAAAATTTGAAAATTATATGTGCGGCTGTCCGCACATAGCGACATATCACAATACTCACGTTGCGTTGTTGACTCTTGTTACTTGTTATTGGAACGAAATTAGTACTAAAATCTTCATCTAATCTCAGAATGTCAGTTACCTATTCTGGAATGTTCAAGTTAGAAACATTCACAAACTGCGGATCTTTGTAATTCTCTACAGCAGTAGAAGTTATATCTTAAACTAAATCCCTTTCTGTACTTTCTCGCCCTCCTGAAACATTGGAAAGGGCAAGGTATGTGACCAGCATTATTTCTGTGATATGTTACAGAGGTGCCTTCCCGTCCCCCACGAGACGTTGGAAAGAGGAAGGGGTTCAACCAATATTATATCTCTGACAAGTCAATAATTTGTCTAGAAAGATTGGAAACTTTACAAGCAATAAACTCGAAAATATGTTATTCCATATGTTGAACTTATTCAAATGTGTTTCAATAAATTACATATGTCTGGAATAGATAATGTGAGAAGGATGCATGAGGAAGGAAGGAATGTATATGAATTTGTTAAGAAGAACGGCATGGAGAGAGCGAAGACAGCAGGGGAAGAGAGAATAAGAGGGTCAAGGTTTAACAGGAACTATTTGTGCATCATGCCAAGGGCGAGAGCGAAATTTTTTTTTGTGAGAAAGGAGAGAAAGGAAGTCAGGAGCCTATAGCGAGGATGAGATGTGGGTGCATGGAGGATTTAAATTGGTTCTGCCTATCTAGGGAAAAGAGAATGTGTGAACTGTGTGGGAAGGGGTATGCAAAAGTGGAGCACTGGTTGGAGGAGTGCATGGAGGTGGAAAGGAGTGAAATGAGCATTGTGGTATTGATGCATGAAAGGGGTGGCAAAAGGGCAATAGCATGGGTGAAGGGCGAGGAAGGTAAGGCGGCAAGAGCGTGCGATCCTAGAGATGAGGTATGGATGGATGTTAGTTTCAAGGCTTAGTTTTAAAGAAAATTATGTAAAGAAAAGATAAGTGTAAGCAAGCCAATTTTTTAAGGCCAACGGGCTGAAGAATAAACTTTTATACTACTACTACTTAATTTTTTTAGTTTTGTAATTTTCGGCTGCTCACGAGCAAACCCGTGCCCTATTTAAAATGTGGCGATAAAAAGGCTCAGATCAGTTTTTCTATTTAAAAAAAAAAAAATTATATAGGGGCACGAACGGGACATTAAAAATAAATATCTGTCATAAATTATGAATAAACTGTCGCTATTTCGAATTGAAAATAATAAAATGACTTACACATTATAACCAAGCTTTCCAAAAACCACGTTTGCACCACGGCTAATCACGTCCTGGCTGGGGATGGCCCTGGATTGGAAAACTTAGTTATATTAAATTATTTTAAGGCTGCCACTTACCTGTGCCTGCGACACAAACATCGTATTCTAACGAGTTCGTGAGTCGCACTCTTTCGACTCGCGAACAACCCACGAAGCTCGTTTTTTTTTCTATTTCTCAGGCGCCAGATAGGTTAACCTATCCGAGCCCCGTTGGTTCCGGTCTCGTCGCAACCACTAGGCCAACCGACCAGCTCTATGTCGAGCACGAGAAGGGGGATGGGATCGATTGACTGAGAGAGAGTATTATTATTCTAAGGTGACACTAGTAAAACTACTCACGACTGCAAAAAGTTTCCAAAAAAATCAAGATCGGTATTTATTCAATTGAAAGAAAAAACAAACTCAAGGATTGTACGAAGAGACAATTACAGTGACATCGCGAGCACCAGAAATGGTGGACGGAACGCCAGAGAGACCTGCTACTCCAAAATCGCCGCCCGAGACGTCCGCGCTGGCACCACGTCCCCTGATGTGTAGAACGCGTGCCTACACCGCGGCTTCGGTGAGGGACGTCGGCCTCAACTATTTATGGTCGGACCTTGAGTCGGGCGTGCCTCACTCCCGGGTGTCGCGAAAGTCTCGGTCGACACTATCTGAATTCTACCGTTACACACGCAGTCGCGGAAGTCACACTGCGTGGAGGCCGAGAAACAAAACTGACCGCACTGGGGAACAGTGACAGGTCCCGCGTTCTTCTCCGCTTCCTTTCTTCTCGATTATTCGCGTCGTGCCTGTCGATTGGTCGGTTGGAGTGAAGATGGCTGGCCTGTCGCTCTCGGCCAATGTGCCTTCGTTCTTCTGCTGCGTGCTGCCCATGGGTCCTCACGCGCTGACTCGAACATGGCCGTTCACTGAATCATAGCAGCGTGAAGTCGTCCAGCCATGCCGTGGTGCAGGGTTGGTCGACGCTGCTACGTACTGCCTTCGACACTGCTAGTGGAGCTTAATGGTGTGTATTTGCAGGGCTGGCTCGTCCAGACTCGATAGTCGGTTCAGTACCGCTACTCGCCGCCAGTCGTGGCGTTAGTATATGATGTAGATGGCAAAGCATGGTTGCTAGTTGAGGCACCTTCCCACTTCGTTGGTGAAACATGAGCGACTGGCAACGATGTTGCGTTACGATGTCGGCGATGGTAAATGGCAGCTAGTTGTGGCACCTCCCCCTTCGCCGGTGAAACATGGTCGTCGCGTAGTGACGCCATGCCATAGTGTCGACGATGGAAAATGGCTGCTGGTTGTGCCACCTCCCCACTTCTTTGGTGAGACATGGCCGTCTGGTAGTGACGTCCTGTCATGCGCGGGACTGGTGCGCCGTGTTGCTTTCGCTCCATCCTCCCGTCCTGCTTCTTCGGTTCTGGCATTCTGCGCTGTTTGCTTAGTGTTTACGATCTGTCAGTTTAATACACAGTTTCAATCTCGACCCCCTTTACGCGAAACTATGAAGGGCTACACTATTAATTAAATCGAGGGTACTCTGGCGTGGACCCTAACATACAGTATCTAATATGTTGGCTTATTCTAAACTCATTTTTCTTGACTGGACGGTAAAAGTGCTTTTATTAATTTTAACTGACCGACCGCTCCTCGAGTTCCGAGGTTAGGTACGGCTTCGGCGAGACCCCGGAAAGCTATTTTCACAACTTTTTGAGTTTTGCTGAAAAACTTAATTACAACTCCCCCGGGCCTAGCGGATGCCTACCGGCTTGAGTCACTTGCGTGGTGACCTCGTTTCCCCTCTGTCAGCCCCTCTAAGCCCACACCCTCGCGTGACTCCTTTAAAGGCAACCCCGGAAAACCTGTTACTTGGAAAAATAAACAAACCACATAATAAGAAAAAAAACTAAATTGTAGCTGGTCTACTGTGGGTCCTCTACCAGGTCTTCCCAGATTAGCATGGCTCTCGCTTCTGGGTCCCCTAGACTTACTTTTACAACCTGGACAGCACCTTCTCTCCTTGCTGTCGTCCGACTGTAAAGGTACTTAACTTAATTGTGGGTGCTCGTAAATAAAAGGAGGCGATTGGCAAAATATCCTATTTATTAGGGAAGAAAATGCGAGGAGAAAACTAAAAAAAAAAAATTAAACTCAGGAGAAACAGATAAAAACTAAAAAAAAAATCCTAACCCCTCTGTCTGTCTCTTAAGAGAAGTGACTTGGGGTCGGGCACTCATCCCAGCGGTGTCCTTACCTGGTTTTCACAGCCCTCGTCTTTGTTCGGCCATTTCGCGGTCGCGCCTAGCTTCCTTGATCCCCGCCGCCGCTGCCTCTCGGCTGGACTGTTGTCGACGGGCCTATCCGCGTACGTACTTGGGTGGTCGGTTCCGTTTCTTCGTTCCCGAAGAACCGTCGCTCGCCTCTCCGCTTGCTCAGAATTCCGCTGGGCTGCCCCCACTGGACGTGGACTCCCTTCGGCTAGGTCCTACCTCTGAGCGGGGCGAGTAGATCGGATCTTTGGCCATTTCGGCCGGTTCTTCGCGTGTCTGGGTGTCCTCTTGGGCCGGTTTAGCTCGGTGCACCGTGGCTTGTGTACGTGGCTGTGTGGTTTTCCCTCTCTTCTGAGCCTCGCCCTCGGCAGCCGGTGGACCCCGTAGGGCGATGGTCTCCCTTCTGGCGATTGGGTTGGGGTTACCTCGTCCAGCCAGTTCACGTCGTCCCCCAGGAGGTGATATCTCCAAGGCTGGTTGCTGTGGGATGTCCCAAGGTTTTTGGCGCATCCTTCCGATCACCCCTTGGATCGCCTGGCAGATCTTCCTGTGCTCCAGGCGATGGTATTCTGTTGCGGCTGTGGGAAAAGAAGAATCTCATGTCGTACGTGTTATCGTAATTTGTATTAAACACCCCTTATGGGGCCCCAAGTTTCATATTTACGAAGCTGGCGTAATTCTACTGTACCCTGAGCATGCAAGGGTTCAGGGGGACTATTTACGGGGGGATCGACTACTTATTGTTCCCCAACTCCCCCCTATCTAGGCGGCTCATCATCGTGGTAGGGGACTAGCAATTTTACCGGGAACTTTCCTACTAATTGTCCGTCTTCCGTCCCTAGTTCGTATACTGACGGCCCTAATACGCGGACTCCGACGTGTGGTCCTCGCTTTTTGCCGCCAAGTCCTCTCGTTACTCCCCTTTGGGCTGAGGACGATATCTTAGCTTTGCGCATGACCCTGTCTCCCACTTTAAACACCGCGTGCCGTCGCCATTTGTCATAGTTTACTTTCTGACGATCGAACGCATCTTCGTGGTGTAAGGCGACCAGATCTTGGAGCTCCTTCAGTCTGACCATTCTTTGCCTCCACTCCTCGTGTTATAAGGTTTTGTTTCCCTGTCTAGATTCAAGTAGGCCGGGCTGACCCCCGTGGTACTGTGCACGGCCGTGTTATAGGCGAACCTAAAATCCTTAAGGTATACTTCCCACTGCCGATGGTCTTGGGCTACATATGCTGAGATCATCGTTTTGAGGACCCAAATCACTCGCTCCACAGGGTCCGCCTGTGGGTGATACACTGGCGTCAAGAAATGTCGTATACCATAAGTCTCTGTCAACCCTTGAAACGCTTGGTTGACGTATTCTGTTCCATTATCCGAAACGAGCACTTCCGGTGCTCCCCATCGGTTCAGCATATGGTCCTCAAAAGCTTCGATAATGGTCTCGGTATTAGCTCGTCTCATGGGCGAGAGCTCAACCCATTTAGTGTAGAGGTCTTCTAATACCACCAGGTATTCCAATCCTAGTGCTGTCTTTGGCCACGGACCCATTACGTCAGTCGCCACTACGGTCCAAGGCTGCTATACTACCTTGTGGCCCATTAGGCCCGCTGCCGGTCTCTGGTCGGCCTTGATTCACTGGCAGGTGTCGCACGAACGTACCCACAGAGAAAGGTCGCGATACATGCCTGGCCAGTAATACTGGACCGAAGCTCTCCAGTATGTCTTGTCGATACCCAGATGTGCGGCTTGTGGGTCGTTTTGTACCTCGTCGAAGACTTCTTGTCTTCTCTCAGCTGGTACCACCAACTTCCATGCCTCCAGGTCTTCGATTACTGGGTCTATTAACGAAATAGGACGGTGTCAATATAATATTCC
This sequence comes from Andricus grossulariae, assembly GCA_011634705.1. NCBI lineage: Eukaryota > Metazoa > Arthropoda > Insecta > Hymenoptera > Cynipidae > Andricus > Andricus grossulariae. Next base: position 304,876,674 of record JAABKJ010007545.1, read on the forward strand.
ATCGACGATCTTTCAACCGGCTCCATGGCAGCTATGGGGATTGCTACTTTCTCCTCATACCTCCGAGAAAGGGCGTCAGGCACGTGGTGCAAAGCTCCTTTGCGGTGTACGACCTTGAAGTCGTATTCGAGGAGGTCAAGTACCCATCGCGTCAATCGACCCATTGGATTGTGGAGATTATGTAACCATCGCAACGAACTGTAGTCGGTAATCACCGTAAAATGAAACCCTTCCAGGTAGTGGCGGAATTTTCTGAACGACCAGATCACGGCTAAACATTCTTTTTACGTGACCAAGTACTTTCTTTCCGCGTCCGACATCGTCCTACTGGCGAAAGCGATCACTTTCTCAACGCCAGCTTGTGTCTGCGTCAAGACTGCCCCGAGGTCAAAGTCGCTCGCGTCGGTCTGGAGTACTAACGGGACTTCGAAGTCTGGATATGTCAAAATCGGTGCTGTCGCAATTTGCTCTTTCAGCTTAGCGAACGCGCTTTCCTGTTCGGTTCCCCATTCCTATAGGACGCTCGTTCTAAGCAGTCTATTCAGTGGTTCCGCGTCGGTCGCAAAGTCCGATATAAAGCGACGGTACCATGACGCCATTCCCAAGAACCGTCTCAGTTGCTTTATTGTTCTTGGGGCTGGGTAGAAGAAAAGAGGCTCGACCTTGTCCGGATCGACTTGCAAAGCCTTTTGATTCACTATGAATCCGAGATATCGTACGGTCAGTCTCCCGAATTCGCACTTCTTTGGGTTTATGGTCAGTCCGGCGCTCTGTAAGCGTGCATCAAAAAATAGTGAGATGCATAAAAGAGCTTATGCTCTTGTGGCGGACAAGATTTGTCATAACATCTGATAAATGACAAGTGACTAACCAGCTATATCACATATAAGAGGGGGGTCTTCCAGAGAGACTCTCTAAGTCCGATACTTTTCTGCATCTCCCTCTTGCCTCTACTATCTATTGTGCTCCGAGGCAAAAACTCTGGATACCTATGTGGCCCGTTGAATTCCGATATTGGAAAAGAAAAGTTGCATATTATTTTAATTTTAATTGTAAACATTTAATAATGTTGATGTGATAAGGCATCGTTAAAAAAATCTGCAGATGATTATCTCTTTCGTAATGAATTGTCTCGATGTTCGTCAAACAATAATTTCTTGAATGTCCGATATTGCTCGAAACCTTCCTTTCTTCTTACATTCTCATCATTACGTGAAATAAGTTTAAGAGAAGAATTGAAGTTTTCTAAAATATCTGCCATTTTTCTTCAAAACTCTTTTTGATAGAACTCATAATTTTAGTTTTATACATCAAAAATATATAAGTAAAAAATTCTAATTTTAAGGTTGTATTTATCAAAAAAACAATGAAAAAAAATCCAAAATTTAAATTTTGAGCTAAACGACGCAAAATACGGAGAAAGGTTTGTGGGAGGAATTTCGGCTTTTAAAAATTCCTACAGAATTTATTTGAATCATTCTTCGACAGAACTTGTCGTTTTCAATTTATTTATTGAAATTCATATGCAAAAATGAAAAAGTCCAATATTACGCCAAAAGACGCCAGATACGTAAAAAATTCTAAAAAAAACTGTTTTATCCACCCAAAAAAATTGCTATGTAACATTGAATATTTTCCTGAAAACATTATTCAATAAAAAATACTATTTGCAGAAATTAGATGTTTAATTTCATTTATTAAATATTTCTCAAGACTAATTAGTTATGATATTTAACAGTGAACTAATAAACTGACTATTTTGAATAAATGCAGAATTTTTGGTCATAACAATTATTCCAAATTAACTTTACAAAGCATTATATTTTCAACTTTTATAATATCCATTTCGACTACAGTGCGAAAAAGACACACTTATTCAAATTAATATTGCTGCCTCTCTTCGATCAACAGCAGTTTTTCAGAGTTTAGGGTGTTTAGGGGTAGGGTAATGCAGTCGGAGTAAGCTTCTAACAATGAAGCTTAAAGTTTCCAGTAATAAAATTTTAGGGCGTAGGTCGAAAATTCCAAAATGTATATTTTTTGGGACACCCTACTGTCTAGTCTGGAAGATCTGGCCTGGCCCAGGTCTGACCTTATCTAGACCGTCTAGTCTGGAAGGTCTGGTCTGTCCCAGGACTGCCGCTGATCAGCGAGCCAAGAACAAAAAACAGTTCTAGGTTCGATCAGCCAATTTTTTTGACATATTTCGATAAAGTTACAGGATGTCTAAAATGATGAAAATAAGAAATTCAGACTGTCAAAACAAGACTTTTTTTTCTTATCACCTTGACAGTCTGGTCTGCCCCAGGTTTGGCTCTGGTCAGCTAGCCAACATCAAAAATTGTAAGTTTGGTCTGGAAGGACTGGCCTGGCCCAGACCTAGCGCTGATCAGCGAGCCAAGAACAAAAAAAATCTTAGGTTCGATCAGTAATTTTTTTGTGAAATATTCAAAAAAGTTACAGGGTGTCTAAAATGACTGGCGGTTGGCCAGCTAATAACTCGCGCCTGACCAGCCCATAATTACCGGCTTACCAGCCCATACCTAGCGGCTGACCAGACGATCTGGCCTGGAGCTAGTCAGAAAAAAGGTTAGACGTTTGGCCAGGCCCAGGCCAGACCGTCTGGTGAGCGTCAAAACTGGAAACCCAACGGTCTCGTCTGGGCCAGGCCAGCGCCAGAACATTTTTCCACACGGGTACCGCGCAGAGCAGCGCGCGTGGGTTGAAGTAACGAATGCGCATGCACGTGCATTTCCCGTGAACAATAAAGTGCACTTTATCGGCCAAGGCCAGTAAAGTACCCCACCACCAAGAACGACCTACTCTGCTGCTCCAAACCACGCCCAGAAAGTGAGGAAAACAAACTCGTATTGCATAAAATATATAACACTAAATACTATATGTATAGCACTCTCCAACTTCAAAGCAGTTTTTCAATTTATTTGCGAAAAATTTACAGTATCCATAATTTATACTTTTATCATGACAATTATTAGTAATTAATAGGGGTGTGCAGAAATTTTAGAAACCCGAATTCGACGGTCGGGTCGGGATTTTTTCGTGTCGGGCCATTTCGTGTTTCAGGTTTGCAACCCGAAACAGCCCGAGAGTTAAATTTAAAAATTGACTACAATTGCCGGTAATTCACGGTAACTTTGGCCGTAATTTATGGTAACTTGTCATGAACTAACGAAAGTTTCCGGTAATTTTTTAACAAAATTTTATTGAATTTTCGGGCCGATTCGGGATTTTGGGCTGGCTTGAATTTTCGGGTTTTCGGTTCGGGTTGCGAACCCGAAAACCGACCCAACCCTACCTATGTAATTACTGTGCTATAAACATCTAATGCGGAAGTTTTCGTTCTCAAATATAAAAAGAACTTTATTATTTGAACGATTCAGCAACAAAAACTTTAAATTATTAAATATATAGGGCAAAATTTGCCAAGTGCACCTGCCTATAATTTTGTTGTCGCCAGTCTTATTGAGACTTTACTAAATCGTAGTGTTATTGGGCCTCTTTTAATTCAGTTGAAAAACAACAATAAATTAACAATGGCTACTGTTATAAACATTTTAATAAACACATTGTAAATTTTTGGATTTTGTCGATCTCACATGTTTTTTCTTATCAGACTACAGCCGACATACTTAACCGATTTAGATGTTTGTTTTTTAAGAATGCTCAGCATTGAATGCTTCAGAACATCACTAAGCGCGATTTTTTACTGTCATTTTGTGGACTTAGCTATTTAAACAAATAGAACGTAAAAATGATACATTTTACCAATATTATTTTTTTTCTTTGAACAAAAAAGCTAAACAAAATCATGGTGGAACATTAGCATTGAGGTACCACATGCAATTCGAGTCAGTAGAGAATCCATTTTTTTCTTAAAAAGTGCTATATATATTTTGTTTATAATATTGTTATAACCAATACCAATATTTAACTTTTACATTTTTCTGTGTTTACAAATCATAATTTCCAATGGATTTTTAAATAGTTTGATGAGAAAAATCCCGTGAGATCTATGAAATCCACAAATTTACAATTTGTTTATTAAACTGTTTATAACAATAATCATTGTTGATATGTGTTTAGTTTTTATACTCAACATTACTTCCGCGGGAGATTTAGGCATTTATATTTTTAAAACAGGTTTTTTTCGCGGTTGAACACCGCATCTAATTAATTGTTTATATAATTTGTTTATAATATGTGTATTGAATCTTGAACTAAATCTTTATGTTCCTGCAGTATATGTACTCTATTCTGATACATAACTATTTCATCGAAATCGGTTAAGAATTTTAGGCTGTAGTTCATTATGAAGAGTAAATTCCCTATTCAGCCCCTGTGCGGCGCGTGGTACCCGTGCATGCTCTTTACGGCAACTACTTCCTCCCCCATCGCATTTTCAATCTAGTTAGCCTAGTATCATTTTGAATAAAAAAATCAAGCTTTCTTTTAAAATTATTTTGAGGAACATAAAAAGTGTCAGATTTGGGGAATAACTCAAACAAACTTTTAAAATTCAAAAATCGATGTCAAATTTATTTTTTTATAAAAAGTGATTTTTTTTTAAACTTCATCAAACCCTTTTTCCAAAACCCTCATATAAAAGTAAAGTCGGACAACTGTGGTAGATATTCTGAATTATTAAAAATAAGCGGGTAGGGTAAAGCGTAAAAAAATAGCCCCTGTATCTTGACATCCCGTGGTACTAGAGTTACTAGACACACATCCTTTACAGAATTAAAAGACTACGATTTAGTAGAGTTTCAATAAGATTAGGAACAACAAAATTGTAGGCGGGTACAGCACTTGGCGAATTTTTCCCCATAATGCTAGGACAGGAAAGTGTGGCGACAAATAATTTATAATAAATGCAAGATGAAGAATGTCAGTGGAGTGAATCACGCCTGAAACAAAGGACCTTGGATACACATGGGACCGAGTGGAGAGCTTTACGTGATGACTTTGTGAAGCTCTTCACCTGGCGTGATCGCTAGAGAGATTGATCAGCGACCTGGGCCGGAGCAGTGTTGCGGAACGAACGTGTTATTAAAATAAACAATTCGGGAATTCTAGATCAATTTAAACATCCCCCCCCCCCTCATTACCGCCTCTTGCAACTCCCTTCCTCGTCGAGTGAGTCACGCTTAGCCTGAAAGGGATATGGCTTAATGGCATATATAATATAAAAGGAACATTAATTTTTGAACGAAACATTAATGTTTAAATCTTAAATATAAAATCATCCTCGATATTTTAAAGAAAATAATTCTTGATATTTAATTGCTGAACTAAAAATAAAAATGAAAAATTCCCGTTAAAACTAAAAATGTAGATCCTTCACTCTGATTAGAAAGAATCAGGCCAAGGATAAAACACACGTAACCATAAAAATAATGCAAATAGTCTCAGAACATGAAAAACAGATTGACAAATTTTGATATTTAGAATAATTCCAGACTATTAATTGATTGCTATGGTATTGGAAATTAATTAGTTAACGAAAGTTCACCTATGAAGATCTCCAAAGCATGAAAGAATCCTGGAATCTATGAGCGTTAGAAAGCTTAGCCATAGCTCTTGTTTACTGAAAGGAATCGATTTCTCGCTATTCATAATGAAACGAACATCGCTTGCTCTTAATCTCGTTTACTGCTTCGATAACATGAATTAATAAAGCCAAAACTATTGTCTGGTAGTATAGGTATAAGGAATAAAGATTAAATAATAAATTAAAAGAATTTTATTTTCACAATTCAAAAGACAAAATTAAATGGAAATACTTTATCAGTTTTGTTATTAATTTGCAAGGTTCGATGATTAACAAATTTCACGTCTCAGTTTTTAAAACGTCAATGTTCCAGCGAAAAAAAAGTCGCACTGGAATCCTATTATTGTTTCAAATAAAGTCCTACTAATGGCTAAAGTACAGAGTATGCTATTCAAATTAGTACTAAAATATTAAAAATCGGAATAAAAAAAATGATAACAATTTAAGAAGGCTGAACGCTGCACGAAATTCAAACCCTTTAAATGGCAACTTTCTAACATTAGAAAGTCTAAAAAGATAGAAGATTCAAATTGTTCAATTTAAATGAAATTTAATATTTGAACTTTGAAACTTCCAATTTAAAATCGAACAAAACGGGACTTTCCTTTTCAAATCCTTCATTTGGACTAGTGCAACAGGCAACTTACAGTACATGCACACAGTAATACAACAACCTCACTTTTAAGAATAACTGAATTTCATTTCTACCTTAAATTAAGTAAATTGATTAATTTCAACCATTAATTGGTCTTAAATACCGTGTGCCTATCTGAATTATGTAGTAATATAATAAAAAACTGATAGGTATGTTAACTTTTGAACGATTTTTAGTTGTGCGATTTGAAATTCATTCGTAGATCTCGATATGTTGGATGTGTGTATAATATTGTGGTTTGTGCTATGTTTTAACTTAAATAAAATAAAAGGATTGTACTTTGTTTAAATTGTAGACATTCAGAAATTAGACAAAGTTGATGTTGATCGATGCCTGTGCGCAACTACATGTGTTGGACATTTGCATCGTTTGTGAAAAGTTTTTCATGTCTTAAGCCTGGGATAAATTCCAAAAAATACATTGTCGATTACACAGTATTACAATAATCTGACTTTTAAGAATAACTGAATTTCATTTTTAACTTAAATTAGCTAGCAGAAAGGCGTGCGCGAACACCTATTAAAAATGTCGATTGACGCGTGGATCTCGGTATGTTGGATATATGTATAATTTGATCGTTTCTGAAAAGTTTTCACTTGCATGAGACAAAAGGATTGTATTGTTAAAAAGGTGTCCATTTAGAAATTATAGAAGGCCAGTGTTGTTCGATTCCTTTGCAACTCAATGTTGGATATGTGCGTCGTTTGTGAAAAGTTTTTCATGAATTAAACCTGAGGCAAATTCCAAGGAATGCATTGTCAAGTAGATAAAGAAAAGTTTAAGATTTTACGGAAAATGAACTTCGTTTCCTTCCTTTTATAATTTTATTCGTATTTTATTAGTAGGTTATGTTCTCGACTACAAAAATATTAAGTTAAGAGTCGATGGGATGTCAACAATCTTTGTGTCTTAAATTAACCTGAAAATTTAATTTTGCGTGCCTGAAGCGTTTGACTTTCAACCAAGCGAGTAACTTGAAGTCATATTACGAGGGCAGTTTGATAAGTCAGTCACTTTTTGAATTTTTTTGCGCAGTAACTTTAAATGCACCACTGATCCCGTCAACGCCATCTACGAATAGACTACTGTTAAATTTTGAGCAAGCTGGGTCATTTATTTTGTGTTTGATAGCCATTGAAAGGAGAGAACCTCGTGAATGTTCACGAAAATGGGGAAAAAGTGAATTTCGTGTGCTGATTAAGCATTATTTTTTTGCGTAAAAAACCATCACTGAAACCAAGAAAAGCCTTGATAAACACTATGGGAACCCCGCACCATCGATTTGAAAGGTTAAGAAGTGTTTTACTGACTTCTGTTGTGGTCGTATCAGCACAAGTGACGCCAAACGTTCAGGTTGCCCCAAAGAGGTCATCACTCGAGAAATCGTCGATAAAATCCATGGAATGAGATTGGAAGATAGGGGAATGAAAGTGCGTGAGTTGTCTGAGGCTGTAGGCATCTCAGCTGAGCGGGTACATCACATTTTACATGAATATTTGGAGTTTTTGCGTCGTTTCATAACCGTGGACGAAATATGGATCCACCACAATACACCAGAGATCAAGGAACAATAAAAAACTGGGTTTCTCCGGGTGAACGTGCGCCAAAGAAGGCCAAGGTGGGTCTGTCGGCCTACAAGGCCATGGCCACAGTTTTTTGGGATGCACGCGGTATCATTCACATCGATTACCTTCAGAAGGGTAAAACGATTAACGGCCAATATTATTCGAAAAGTCACTGACTTATCAAACAGCCCTCGTAGAATAAGGGGATTGAGAAAGATAGAGACAAAACGGAATTGTCGATATTCCTGAGATATGCGTAGGATATCCTGGAATGTTCTGGGACACTTGTTGAATAGTCAAAAATCCTACATGAGATATCTCAAGTATTTTAATATCTCACGTGGGACTTTGGAATATCATTTAAATGTTCTGAAAAAATTCTAGCCTATTATACGGATATCCCATGTATACATAAATTTCCGTCCTGATGTGATATCCTGTAAATATCCCCACAATGTTTCCAGGATATCATGAGATATGAATGGGATATCCTGTGATATCATGTTGCTATACGAGATTAAATTTACAGAAATCTTTGCGGCAAACAGCGAGGTTCATAAAGATTTAATAAGTAGAGAACCACGAAAAGCAGCTTCATGTTTCTCGCAAACACATGCGCAAATCTACAAGGCACTTAAGGAAGAGGCCAAAGGCTTTGGCGTAACTTTTCTCCTTTATATCATAGTTAAGTTGCATCCCGCCAGATCTCTTGCTCGGAACTCGGAGCAAAAGTGTCGGGACGCGTAATAGAGAGTACGAAGGATTGCTTGATCGTTCGAAGTAACACGTTCCAAGTAGCACGTTCCTTTCGCCCGGGCTTATGTCGTCTGCCAATCACAACGTCTAAGTCTGAAACTGTCCGCCATATAGGTAGGTTGGAAGCGTGTCAGGGATTCTGGTGCAAAAAAACATTAAAAGACTGTGTTATTTCAGCAAACCTATAGTTCTAAGGGAGTTCCAGTTCCATCCCTGTTCCTCGACTCAGAAATTGTTATTGTCGTTGACTTTTGTCACCACATTAATCAGAACTCTTAATGTTAGAACTATAAGCGTATTAGTTTTCTGAACAAGTTCACCGAGCCTGGCACCACCTGGCATGTGTGGGGTTTCCGGTGATAGGCATGGAGAATGATGGTATCGTGTGGCGGTTTGTCAATCGGTTCTCCCTTCCTCTTTTGCCATGATGGATGCTATAGTCTATCCAAACCAATATAGGGGCTCGCTCTTGAGTCCCAAGAGTCAGACAGAGATAGAGTCATTCGTCCCTCCTTGTCACGCACCGTGGTTGGTTCTACCTCCTTCCTCGGTCAACATGGAGGTTTGCATCCTAAGTTCCACGAGCCAGATAAGGACAGTGAACTGGGGTCTTCCCTCTCTTTCTTCTCTATGGGAGAGCAAACCTGACGATCTCGGCAGCGTGAAATGACGTACTAAATCGCTCCAGGAACACAAAGAGAAACTGGAAAAGCTGCTAGGTCATTTAAAAACTGCTAATCTCGTTTTTCAACTAGAATTTGAAAAATTATGTAGAATAAGATCCACGAAAATTAGAAGCCTTCATGGAGTTTCCACAACCCAACCGTTTCTGGGTCTTACTGGATACTTTAGGCGTTTTGTTTAGGATTTTGCCCCAATTGCTAAGTTTAGTCCGCAGAAGCTTAATGAGCTTTCAATATATTAAAAATCATTTTGTGCTCTAAAACGATTTTGCCGTATCCAGATTTTTCTACGCCGTTTGCGGTGGAAACTAATTATTCTGTGAGTGCAGTTTTGAGTCCGGATCCTATAGGTAAGGACTTACCTATAGCTTATGATTCCTGTGGGTTGAATGCCGCACAATCAAATTTACCAGGCACTGAGGTTGCTTCGGGAAAAAAATGAACTAATGGGTCGATGACGAAAGTACTGCTTTGAGAATATTTGCGCGGTGCTTGACAAAATGGAGCATATAATTCTGAGACATTCGTTGAAGAGAGAAGAGAAAGGTGATAAGTCCATAAGACACCTATCAGTTCTCTCGAAATCAGTCTATGGTAGCGATAACGACAGCGATAAATTGAGTGAACGTAAGGATTTTTGATTGTGGAATGATGGAAGATTCAACTGGAGGTCTTGCGTCTGAACAAAATTTTTGACAGAGTGAGTAAGTAGAAAATATGTGCATAGTTAAGGCTGCCTCCAGTTAGTTAGTTAGTTTGAAAATGTGCGATGAGCCCTAAAGGAGCTTCCTGGTGCTTAAGCTATAAAGCCTACTGTGCCACATCCTTTACTATTTGCTCTCAGTAGTCGACCCCACACGTCTTAGTGAATCCTAGTATGTCGATCACTCATCACCTTGTAATTTCCTCAGGTTCCATAAAATGGGCCCCGAAGGTGTGTTGCCTGAGCCTAGCTAATGTCGGGCACTGGCATAATACATGTAGGGATGTTTCGTCATCCCTGCCGCATTTCCTGCACTCTGACATGGGGTTATACCCCATTTTGTGCATATGTTAGTTCAAGTGGTTGTGCCCAGATGGGATCTGGACGATTGTTTTCATATTTTTCTTGGGTAAACCCATAATATCCCTGGCCCTGTCCATTCTATAGGTATAACCCAGGATGGATTGCGCCTGACGGCAACCCTGAATTTGTTCCCAGTATTCCTAGTGTTTTGTTCAGATCCAGCTTTTGATGGCCATCCCGATGCAGCAAGACGCTAGTCCCAGTAGTGGATCCGGTCCTATATATTCATTTGCTGCGCCGCATTTTGCCAACTGGTCCACCTTTGTTCCGGACGAGTAGAGAGAAGTTGTGCATGAAAGAGGACCAAATAGTAAATGTTGTGTCCTGCGATTATGTCTTAGCAACATCTGTTAGTCGTGATTTATTGTATAATTCTCTACTAAAATTATTCTAAATGAAAAAAGAAAAGCCTGAAGTAGGACATGTGATATCGTTAAGAAATGAGAATAAATGTAGCTTGTTTTTTTTTTAACGAGAAATTAGATGATAAAGTTTATGGCGAAAATATTAAATCTTTCGTAGATACTCTTGAAGAGCTTATATAGGAATTAAAAAGTAAAACATCTTGTTTATCTAGAGAAGGGAACGGATTTGATAAATGCCGTCAAATTCGATCGAGACTATTTGAAAATATATGTAACAATTAAGCCGTACATTATTGTTATTACGAGAGTTATTCAATGTGGTATATTGAATGTAGTAATTAAAGTTATTGGCAAATGTTATTTCTGCACTGCAATTGACTAATGCATTCGCATTTTCCGCCAGTAGTCCTTATAGTTGAGAGTCTGATAGCAAAAGCGGGTTCAAAAAGTCATCAGATCAAAAATAAGTTAAGAGCTTTGTTACAGATTTCATACGTTAATATAGTGACAGATTAGGATTTCAATAAGCTAACATAACAAATTAATAATCATTACAGATGAAGATCTATAAAGATTATAAATAAAAACCTATACCGAGTACAGGTTTTTAGTTGTAACTATTCAATATGAATATCTGTAACGGTTACAGGGAAATATCTGTAACCATTACAGGTACGTAGGGTAATTATTTGCTCATATAAATCCTGAAGTATAATATTTATATTCTGAATTGATCAAATTGTTGCAACAAATTATTAGCTGGAATCAATATTGTTAATGTAAGTGTAAATTATTTGTAACGATTTGATCAGTTCATATTTGACCTTAGGATTTAGAGTGTGTCAAAATAGAATCTCCAAAAACTCATTTAACGTCAGTAAACTATGATGAAAATCCGACTCTTGTATTGTATTATGATAAATAGATTGGGGTTAGACTGTATTTGAATTTGACTACTCTTGGACGCGCTCAAAAATTCAAGGAAATCAAAAAAAAAAAATCGCTTCAATTTTCACGTTATCTGACATTCCTTACGAAGACCTTTTACGTATGCGAACCATTTTTTCGCACCTGGTAATATACACGCAACTGAAAGGCTCTGTAATATGCATAGATTTTTTTCGTATCACTCACGAACCATGAGTACCAGCATATACACTCATTCTCCGATTTTGTGCGCTTCAATTTTGTGCCAGTTTCACGCTCGACTGGTTCTGCCACCCCTGAGCCTCCCTTGATGGCCTATACGCTCGAATAGTCAGTGCGCCATACCGTTTCAAGATCAGAGACTACATAAAGCGGTCCCGAGTCTTGAAATGAAAAAGAAGCGCCTATGATGTGCCGGCCATACTCAAGGGCGACACAGAATTAGGTTATGAGTGTACTAGTATAAGTAGTTCATAAAACGTTTAAATATTACAGATGATTCTAGTTATGTTTACAGAGAACGGTTACAAAAATTTAATAGCAAATAGAGAAGTAAGATTGATTTAAAAATGTTCTTCTTGCTACCTTTTTCATTGTAACAAATATGTAAATCCTTAACATAGAAACTCCAGTAAATTTAGATGATACATTTTTCTATACATTTTTGCATTTTACTCTTTTAAATTTAATAGCATATATCGAGAAATAAGATTGACCTAAAAATATCCTTCTTGCTATATTTTCCTCTGTCACAAATATGTAAATCCTTAACACAGAAACTGCAGTGGATTTAGATCATACATTTTTCTCCGTGTACATATAATAAATATGACGATATCATAAAATGATATATTATTATATAATCTACTATATCATTATATTATAATATACGAATGTCAAGCACTCTAAAGTACCTTTTACAGAATTCTCCTTTCGTGCCAACGCTTCCATCCTACCTTCAACGCTAAGCATTTTAGAAAAGCACTAAGACAACATAATAAACTCCCAGCGTTGCTGTTTGCTTTGATTCGCCAGTTTAAGTCAATCAGTCTAAAACACTTTATAAGGAATGCTTATCTCGTTCCACCGCTCCGACTTTAACTTCAACGCTAAGCGTAAAAGGTAAGTATGTACGTAGATCACAAAATCAATCCCCAACAGTGCTATTTTCGTAATAAAATGATTACTGCGGACTTGAACTGGCTGAATAGCACCAAACAGCAACGCTGGGAGTTGATTTTGTTGCCTGGGTGATTCCTTAAACGCTTAGCGTTGAAGTTAAAGAGGGAGCGTAAGAATGAGACAATTATTTCTTATAAGGTGTTTTAGACAGCTTGATTAAAACTGGCGAATCAAAGCCAAACAGTAACGCTGGGAGTTTATTTTGTCGTCTGAGTGCTTTTATTAAACGCTTAGCGTTGAAGGTATGATGAAAGCGTTGGCACAACAGGAGAATTCTGTAAAAGGTGCTTTAGAGTGCTTGACATAAGCTGGATGATCGGTGCCAAATTGCAAAGCTGCGGGTATCGATTCTTTTGCCTACATAAACTTGAGTCAGACAGCCAATCAGAGGCTTTCTACATGTATTTCGCATTTCGAGGTATTTGACGTAAGATACCTCCCTTAGGTATTTTACGTAAAAAAATTCCAGTTATGCGAAACTGCACATCCTTCATGGAACGTATGGAAGCCTAGAGTGTTTTTTTTCTTTATTTAACATTATTATTTTTTTAATTAACAATATAGGCATCGAAAAAAAACTCTTACGAATGCCGATACCAGAAATACGAAAAAGTGAGGTTGTGCACAGTTCTGAAGGTCCGCGATCTTTGCACGTAATTTACTAGGTATTTTACCTATTTTCCACGTAAAATACTTCACTTAGGTATTTCATACGTCAACAGCCTCCAGTTATGCGTAACTGCACATCCCTGAGACTGGGTGGGAAATCCAAGATGTCTGCATGCCGAGGGCCAATAATAATACCAATTGCATTGAGCGAAACTTCATTTTTGTTATGACTCGGAAAAAAAATATTTTTCACCATAAGTATATTTGGATATTACTTTTAATTTCTTAAAAGCTATCCAATTAGGTGATAAAATTAGTAATTTTCTAAAAATTTATTTTATCATTCAATTAAATAGTTTTTGAAAAATAGAAAAATTATGTCCAAATACACTTATGGTGGCAAATAATTTTTATTCAAGTTATTTAAAAAATAAAGTTTCGTCCCAAACAATTGGTATTATTGCTTGGCCGACGGCGTGCAGACATCTTGCAGCTGACGTAACAATGTTAAATACCTATTTGGGAGCACTGCTGCGATGCAGGGCTGGTAAGTTACGCATAACTCGAGATTTTTTTTCACATGAGGTAAAATACGTATTTTACGTAGATTCCACCCCCTCATAATTTTCAGGTATATTACATGTAAATTACTGTAATCCACATAGTAAATCCCCCACACCCTTCGAATTTGGAGATGCCCACATCACTCATCTATGGTAATTACGCAATAAACTGACGTAATTTACCTAAGGTGTATTACGTCTCGAACCCTGCTGAAGGGGCAACCTATGAATTTCAGAATGTAATTTTGAATGGTAAAAAATGAAAAAATAAAATCTTTCATTGTTACTGCATCAAAACACTTTGGTATCGCAGATATTATAAAATTTGGAATTATATAGAATATTGAAACATTAAAATCGTGAAAATATAGAACATATTTATAAATTCTTTTTTTGGCACATCACACCCGGAACCCGTTTGAAATCAAACTACCGCCACTTGTAATCAAAAATGGCGGAGCATTCACAACACGACCTATATAATGTACAGACCTTGGTTTTTTATCCACGGTCACTTGGGTGATCGTCTTGAACAGTTCGTGGCGGTTCGTGGTTTTTCTCTTCTCTTTCTCCACGAAGGTGCGTACCAGTGTATCCCGGAGCACCCAGGACACTTAATAGTTATTAAAGTTAGACATTCGATTTTTTAATCATAAAATTAATTCCGGTATCTTTGCTTTGACAGCGGCTGTCCAGGTGGGAAGACAAGATGTTCGACAAATTTTTTGAATCGTCAAAAATGACACCCTTCAGTACGTCCCAGGCTGCAGCTAACCAGGGACTTGTCAAAAATCGAGTTATCGCTGCGGCTTCCACAGAGTCAGGTGGTAAGTACGAATAATCTCCATAAAAGCTGACACACCTAGCGGCAAGTTTGTTCATGGATCTCTGATTCGATTTTTCAAGAATTTTCCTACTTTTGAAAAATATTCATTTATTCAGGAGTCTGGTGATTAAATCGAAGGTTATTAAATGTCTGAGCATGTAAGGTTTCATTCAATTAAGAAGTTTTATATATGCAGTTATGTAATCAGAAATATGCGGAAAATTCTACACCGGAAATGTCAAAGCGCACGCTCTGCCTTCCAAAAAATATGATTGTGGAATCTTCAATTTATTTAGATTCATGACAGTATTTTGCCTTCAGGTCTTTCAGTTTGATAAAAGTAAATCTAGGTTGGGTATCGGCAGAGTAAAATCGAAAATTTCTATTATTTCAAAGGTATTAATGTCAGTAGAACAAGTATGTAAAAAGAGTTGCATAATTGGCAGCCATCTTGATAGAATGCGACGGCCAAAGTCAAACTTACGATTTCCTCTTTTTAAAATATACGCACTGTCTTATTTTAGCTCTGAAATGTGGTATATTTTGATCTTTTTGTTTTACAGCAGTTGTTAAAGATCTAAATACTTCAAATAGTGTAGACTTAAAGTTTCGAAGGTCGTGATTCGAAACCTTGAACTTCGCAGCTAGGCCCGTGATCTCGGAACAATTTGGGATAAAAATAACTCATTAGTTCCTTTATAATGAAGGTGAAGGAACTAGAGTTAGAATCTAATGTATGACGCCGTTACCTAACTAGGACAAGGTCACGTTCCTTGCCGAATTTTGAACTTGAGCCAAATTCAATAAAGTACACGGTCACGCGTGTCAATCTGGTAATCACCGTCAACAATGCGATTCGATGACTTCAGTCTTATTTATTTTCGGGGGATCAAAATCACTTTTTACTTTTCAGCACAAAATCTTGATCTGTTTTGTTAGTTGCTGAAAAAAGGCAGTAACTTAATTTTGTAGGTAGTTTGTATTAAAGTATTTGAAATTTAGAAATTAAATGTTGAATGCAGTTTCCAAATATTACAGAATTTTAAATTATTTATAAAGAATTTAATAATGAAAATATTGTTTGTTATGATTCGAATTAGCTGTGCTGTTGAGCATAATCTAAATATATATTTAAATGCAGGATGGCCACTAGACCAGGAACCTTTTGAGACCGGGGAATGACTTAACTTATTTTCTAACCGGGAATTTTACAGATTTTTATGTGAGAAATCTATCCATTCATTTAAATACTATACAATACATTTCACATTATGCAATGCAATTCAGAATAAGTTTTATGTTGATCAACTATAAATATAAATTAATTAATGATTTTTAAAACTGAACTGTACTTCGGGTGTTCAAAATTGAACAATAAGTGATTTCATAAGACGATTCTGAATCTGTTTAAAATTAAAGAATTTAAAGGTTTTAACGTAAAAAATTTAACTATTTCAATTCGAAAGCCATAGAAGTTAAACAAATTTAAACACTCGACATATTTGACTTCATTTAAAATGAGCAATTATAAATCAAATATTCAAAAATAAACAATTTAAAACTGAATTGTTTGAAATATAAAGCCTTGAATGGTTAAATTTTGAGAGTGCTTAATTTAAACTTTGAACGTTATATTTTTAACTGTTCGCTCTACAAGAATTTAATTCGTAAGTTAAAGTGTCGAATTTTGATGTGTAAATATCAAACGAAAAATTATTAATTTGAAACGGCTTTAAATTAAAATAATTAAACTTAAAAGGATTTATGTATAAAAAAAAACGTTTGAATTTCACAATTCTAATTTCAAGACTGGGAAGAAATGTTGGTATTTAATTTTTTTCGAATAGGAAGAGAAGCTTTTTTTTTTCTTAAATATTTTTATTGAGATGGACGGTGGACAAATTCGGTGTTTTTAACATTTTTATTGAGTTTAAAAGGAGGAAATTTTAGTTTTTAAATTTCATTGAATAGGCAAAGGGACGTTTTATAATTTAAAATTTTTTATCTATTTGAAAAGGAGGCAATTTTGTTTTTCAGTTTTTTTATAAATTGAAAGAATAATTTTTTTAACATTTATATTGAGTTGATAAGGAGCAAATTTTGGTTTGCAATTTTTTTTTTTGAATTGGAAGAGGCCCTTTTTTGTTTTAATAATTTTTATCGAGTTTGGAGGGATGTTATTTTTTTCCTTGAATTGAAAGAGGCCATTTTTAAATTTTTTTATAAAGTTTAAGGGAAGAATTAAAAAAAAATATATTTTTTCTGCATTGGGAAATGGAAATTTTTTATTTTTAACATTTTTGTTGAGTTGCGAAGGACATTTTGTTTTTTAATATTTTATTACTTGAAAGGTTTTTGTAATTTACCCGAGAATTTATATATTTTAAGTTGAAAGGGAGCAAGTTTTAATTTTCATTTTTTTTATTTGAACAGGCCCTCTTTTTGTTTTTATAATTTTTATTTAGTTTTAACCGAAGACATTTTGGATATTTTTTTCCTGAATTATAAGAGGACATTTTTTATTTTTATCAAGTTTAACGGAAGAATTAAAAAAAATATTTTTTCTGAATTGGAAGAAAATTGTTTAGAGTGAGTTGAAGGGGAGGATTAGTTTCAATTTCAAGCATTAAAAAATTATCGCATGGATTTACATTTTATAACCATAGATCTTTGAACTGTTCATTTGAGAAAAGTTTTAAAATAATTTAAAAAATTTTAATTGAAAGGTGTTAAAATCTTCTATTTTATATGTGGACATTATTGAGCGCTTGAATTAAAAATTGTATAAGCTTCAATTAAACAAATTTTTAATTCAAAATAGTTCCACTTTGAATGATTCAATTTGAAGTTCAGTTTTGATTACTTTAAATAAAAAAATTCTGTTTTAAGATTTCGAATTTTTTAATTTCAATGACCGTGATCAATTTTTGCGAATCGGGACAAAACCGGTAAATGACTGGGAATTGCTTTCCTCGATTTAAACGACTACCTATGTTTGTCTTACATCTTGTAAACATGACAATAGGTCGCTCGTTGCAGATCTATCATATTTTAAAGGTGTTATGATTAATATACCATACATTATTTTAATTCAACAGACAGTTGTGAGTTTGGATCAAACCACTACTTCGCACTATGTGGTCTTGGTGGTATTTTATCTTGCGGTCTCACCCACACCATGGTGACCCCCCTGGATTTAGTCAAATGCCGTATTCAGGTGAATCCTGAAAAGTACAAGTCCGTCTTCACGGGATTCAGAGTAAGGTTCACTATAAACCATAAATTAAATCATTTTTCAAGAAACATTGGATTAATTTTCGAACTATTTCACAGACAACATTTGCGGAAGATGGAGCCAAGGGATTGGCGAGGGGTTGGGCCCCAACCTTCTTTGGTTATTCCATACAAGGAATGTTCAAATTCGGTCTCTATGAAGTCTTCAAAGTATACTACGCAGGACTTGCTGGAGAAGAGTTGTCGTACGAATACAGGACTAGCCTTTACCTCATTTCGTCTGCCTCTGCAGAATTCTTCGCAGATATTGGTCTGGCTCCTTTCGAAGCCGCTAAGGTACAACACCTCAAATCCTATCCCGAATTATTTTGGCTCCTCCAAAAAATGGTTCTGATCGAAGACTGCATCCACCTTCCTAATTCCTCGTCCTTTGTACCAGGTCCTTTGTAAGTTGCATCAAATACCTTCATTTACTCCTGACAAGGGCGCGTTGTTGATCGAACGCGTTTGCCTTCTTCTTCCAGGTCAGAATCCAAACCATGCCTGGATATGCCAACACCCTGCGCGAGGCCTTCCCGAAGATGCACGCCGATGAGGGTTTGGGTGGTTTCTACAAAGGGCTGGTCCCCTTGTGGCTCCGACAAATCCCTTACACCATGATGAAGTTCGCCTGCTTCGAGCGCACGGTTGAACTTCTTTACCAACACGTCGTACCCAAACCACGACTAGAGTGCACGAAAGGCGAACAACTCATCGTCACCTTTGCTGCTGGATACATCGCTGGTGTCTTCTGTGCTGTCGTCTCGCATCCTGCTGACTCTGTAAGACTTTAAAACAATTTAGGAAACGCATTTCAATTAACTGAACTTAAACAATGCCGCATTTAGGTCTCAGGCTGCCCCTATAAATTTGCCGATCTTTTTTAATTTTCATTACTACAGCTCTCGGACTCGCCACACTGTTGACACTATTTCGCACTTTTTTTTAGAGATGACACTATTTTACTGGTATTTCGAAACAAATGATACTAAAGACTCTGCTTTATCACAATTGTCCGGTAATGCCACTATTTCTTTACTTTATGTTGAAACATATTTTGGAACTTCTTTGCTAATCGGCTAAAATAATGGGTCCGATAGTTTTTATGGCGGGCTGGGGTTGAATCTTACTGTTTCTTATGAATTAACAAAGTAGTTCAACTTACAATCAAGTAGTTGAATTTTCAACGAAAAAAGATGAATTCTCAACAAAAAATATAATAGTAGATATTTTAGCCAAGCCAGTATTTTTCATTTTATATCAAAAACCGTTCCATTTTTAACCGAAAAGATGAGTTTTCTACAAAACAGTTGAATTTTCAACCAAATATTCAAATTTTCAACCAAAAAGATTAATTTTCAACATAAAAGATTAATTTTCTACCAAAGAAGATGAATTCTTAACAAATTACATAGATTTTTAACCATACAGTTGAATTTTCAACCAAAAAGATCAGTTTTCTACTACAAAAGACGAATTTTCTCCAAAATAATAAAATGTTTAACCAGTTCGTCTTTAATGCTCTTAAAATATCAGGTTAGAAAACTGGAAATGTTGCTTGAAAAATAAAGTTAATTTTCCATTGCACAGTTTTTGATTTTGGACTACACATAAGTTTAATACCATATTTTTTATCTCTAAAGTGAGTCCGAGACCTGTTATCAGGTTTCTCGATTGCAGAGCTGACAAGCAAAAAAGTGTTCTTTAGTAATAATAAAAATTCTAAGATGCCGTGCTGCCCTTTTTCAATGTTCAGTACTAATTTAAAAAAAAACCATCGTCTCTTCAGGACCATCGCCTAGAACGGTCTTTTTGGCCATGCTAATTCTGAATGAAAATTTCCCATTTCAGGTCGTTTCCAAGTTGAACCAGGAGAAGGGTGCGACAGCAGGCGACGTTTTGAGGAAGCTTGGATTCGGTGGCGTCTGGAAGGGTCTTGGACCCAGGATCATAATGATTGGTACGCTCACCGCAGCTCAGTGGTTCATCTACGATGCTGTAAAGGTCTGGCTCCGTATGCCACGTCCACCACCACCAGAAATGCCCGAGTCTTTGAAGAAAAAGTATGGTGTAGCTTAAATTCTGCTGATCACTAATTGCTTTAACGGTTCCAACTGAGTAAAGCTAGGAAAAAACTAGACGAATTTTAAATGCCTTCCTGAAAAACGCCGTTGAATTTTATTTCAATACGATTCGATTCTCCCGTAAATGCTGCTACTGCCCACGAATCAGGAAGGCGTTGAAGGTAATACACATGCGGCAGTTAGTTCTACGCGTACGATTCTGTACTGTCTATCTAGAACTATTGTATACACGATTACCGATATTAAGGAGTCTGCGATCTGCAGAAACCTGTCGCAATGTAAATATGATGATCGTATCAATAAACGATCAGATTACACCGACTGGTTTTCTTTTTATTCTACATTTATTTCCTATTTACTAGATATATTCCAATAATTCCCAATACTCACCAAATTTGAATTTCAATCAATTTTAGTTTCCTTTAATGAAACGAACAAACGAAAATTAATAGGATTTTTGAAACGGGTACGTCTTTTTAAGAATTCGGTATTTTTTAAAATAATTTATTACCCAGTTTTTTTGCACGAAATTTTTGGTATACAAAAACTCGAAAATGGAAGAGCAAAATTTTGTGGAACTCTTCGAAAAGAAACATTTTGCTTTGTACCTTTTTACGTATGTCGCATATTTGACAAGAAGCAATTTCTTTAAAAAACTTTCGCCAATTTTCTTAATTTTCAACTTTTTATTACATATTTTTATTGTGAATTTTGAAGCAAGAGAATCAAAAAAAAAAAAAAAAATTTATTACTTAAATTATTTTGCAAAATTCTGGATTTAAAAAGGGTCTATTTTCAAGAATTTATTGGTAAAAATATTGAAAAATGGAATAGGAATTTTTCGTAAAACTTTTTTAAAAAAAAAACAATTTTGCTTTCGAACTTTTTATCTGTATCGTCCACAAAAAGTCACATCAAAATTTAAAAGATAATGAAAAAAGCAGTATTCTAAATCTGCGTTTAAAATATTTCTTTTTGATCTGTTAAACTTGTGAACTTGGATTATTTTTAAATAAGAGACGTTTATGATTTACATTAATTTGGGACATTTTAAACTTGAAATTAATCAACAATAATTATGACTTAATTTGTCACTATATAATTTGATTATGAAATTATTAATTTTTAATCGTTGAGATTTTTCAATTAATTAATCAATTTTATTAATATAGATACAATGTTGAGTTTAAGATGAAACGCTTTAAATTCCTCAGATTTCAAGTCGAAATATATTGCAAAGAGATAAATTTTTAACAAAAGAGGTTTTCAAGTTGAAAAGTCGAATGCTTGACTTCTAAAACCGAAAGATTAATTTTCAATGAAATAGTTGAATTTGAAAAAAAAAAATGTCAACCAAACAGTTGCATTTACCAAATGGTTGATAACTTTCAAGCTAAATAGACGACTTTTTAACAAAGTAATTGAAGTTTCAGCCCAGTAGCTGAATTTTCAACCTACAAAGATGAAACTTTAAACAAAAAAGATTAAACTTCCACCAAATAGTTGAATTTTCAAATCACAAAAACAAATTTTTTTAAATACAGCTGAATTATCAACCTAAAAAGTTAAATTTTCAACCAAATAGTTGAACTTTCAACCCAAAAAAATACTTCCATCATAATAAATGAATTTTCAATCATTAAGAATGAATTTTTTTAGCTAAAAAGACGAATTTTCAACAAAACAGTTGAATTTTTGAACAAAAAAGAGTTTTCAACGAAATTGCCGAATTAAAAAAAAGGATTAAACTTCAGCTAAAAACAGTTGCACATTCAATCAAGTAGTTGAATTTTCAAGCCAAAAACGAATTTTTTACAAGTCAGTTGGATTATCAGCCTGCAAAGTTGAATTTTCAGAAAATAGATCTTTCTCAAACAAGAAAGATGAATTTTCAACAAAAAATGGATAAATTTTAACCAAATAGTTGATTTTTCCTGCCAAAAGACAATTTTTTTAGAAGACAGTTGAATCATCAGCCTGAAATGCTGAATTTTCAATAAATATGTCGTTCTGAAACAAGAAAGATGAAATTTAAAAAAAAAATTGATGAATTTTAACCAAATGCTTAAATTTTCATGACAAAAAGACAAATGTTTTAGAAGACAGTTGAATTATCAGCCTGAGAAGTTGAATTTACAACAAACAGATCTTTCTTAATCAAGAAAGATGAATTTTCAACAAAAAATAGATTAAATTTAACCAAATATTTAAATTTTCATGCCAAAAAGACAAATATTTTAGAAGACAGTTGAATTATCAGCCTCAAAAGTTCAATTTTCAGCATATAGATCGTTTTCAAACAAGAAAGATGAATTTTAACCAGATAGTTGAATTTTCATGCCAAAAAGACAAATTTTTTAGACAGTTGAATTATCAGCCTGAAAAGTCGAATTTTCAACTGAATTAACAACAAAAAATAGATGAAGTTTAACCAAATAGTTGAATTTTCATTCCAAAACGACGAATTTTTTTAGAAGATATTATTAGAAGATAGTTAATTTTTAACGAAGAAAGATGAAGTCACAACAAAAAAAGTTGACTTTTCTACTATAAAAGAGGAATTTTCAATACAAAAGGATGAATTTTCAATCCAAAAAGGCGAACGTTCGACCCAGCAGATAAATTTTCAACTAAAAATGACAAACAAAATAATTGAATTTTGCACAAAGTAATTAAATTTTCAACCAAATAGTCAAATTTTTAACCAATAAGAATGAAATTTCAACCAAAAACAGTTGAATTTTCTTGTTGGGTTGTATTAATTCAGTACGCATTTAATAAAAAGAAAAACGATAAAAAAGGGAAGTTTCTTTGAAAATATAATAAAATATAAACTTTTAATGATAAATTATTCAATTTTTAATGTTCTCAATTAAAACAGTAAAATTTTTTCTAGTTTTGAATTGCAATTTAAGAAGTTGCATTCTGATTTAAATTGAAACTAAGCATAGTGAACTTCTGAGAAAAGCGAAAAGTCGATTAGTCGCATTTTTCTTCAAAAAGTCGGATTGCTATTTACATTCTCATCTCAATGAGAAGGTATTGGTTTTATGTGAAAAATGAGTTTCGCGGATTCAATAAAATGTCGACGTTTCGAGACCCCCTGAGTCAGAAAAAATGGTTTTTACAAAGGTGTCTGTCTGTCTGTGTCTGTCTAGTCTGTAGTATCATGTAGGCACGATAACTTTCGACAGATTGATCATATTAGATTGTGCTTTGGCACACTTTTTGAAGGCCTAAAAAGAAAGAACGAGTTCGTTAACCAGCTATTTTGGATAAAAATTAAAAAAGTTAGCACATTTCGAGGAAAAAAAGTTTCTTTTTGAGAGCACTAAAAGATCATTATAACAGCTTTTTGAATTTTTTCGAAAAATCAAAAATTCAAATTTTGATCGCACAAAACATAATAAAAAATAAAAAACTCAACTTTTCTATCAAACTATGCAAGATACAAAAAAATATGAAGAGTTAAAAATCGTGCACCTAGGAAAGATCTACAAATTTGTTATAATTCACTTTTTGATAGGATGCGTAGTTTTTGTTTTCTTCGTGAAAAACGACATTGAAAATAAAAAAATCCAATTTACACAAGCTATGAGAAAAAAATGAATAGGCTGAAGTTGCTCATCCGAAAAACAGATACAAATTTTCTACCGACAATTTTTCGATAGGATGCTTAGTTTTTGTTTTAGTCATAAAGAATAACATTAAAACTAAAAAAAATTAATGTTTTGGAAGACGACACAAGGAAGGAAAAAAATAATAGGCAAACTTGTTCACTCAAAGAGGATGTACAAATTTGTTATTTATAATTTTTAGAAAGGACAAGTAGTTTTTTTCAATCGTAAAAAATAAGAGTAAAAATATAAAAAATTAAATTTTTGGAAAAACGACACAACAGACGAGAAAAATATGAAAAGAAAAAAGTTGTTTAACGAAAAAAGATCTACAAATTTGTTATAAACTCTCGTTATGAAAGTGCATCAAAAATTAAAAATTTACTTTTTGGAAAAACGACACAAGCTACAATAACTTTTTATTTAACAACATTTTTCGTTATTATTTTCAACTCCATTTTTTATGAGGGATTCAAAAATATAAAAATGTACCTTGAGTACTGGGACACCCTGTATCAGATTGAGGAAGTTTAAATATATGTAACAGATATATAATAATAATCACAATAACACTCAACGTGTTATCGCACATCCGACACTATGTTCTGCACGATTTCACATAGAACTCAATTTAAAATGTATATGCAGCTTTCCTATCGGTTACACCATTGATAGTTTTTTTCCACGCTTATTATTTTGAGCGCTTGACGCCCATGGAGAGGTTAAATTCTTTTCAACTAAGAAAATAATTTTCAGAAAAATTTCAGTTTCATCTTTTAAATATTGTCACTTTTTAATAAAATAATTCTTTCAAAGCAGAGAACTAATTTCATAAAATCGTATCTCTCCATGCTAAAGTTTATTTACACATAATATTGTGTCCAACATTAATACAATGTGACACACACATGATTATAGAACACCCGATGTATGCGTCAGGGGCGAGTCTCAAGGAACCTGTATAGTGTGTGTGGAAGTGGAAGCAAGGAAGAAAATCCTCCAATATGTTTTACTTTATCTAGAGAGTGACCCTTATGTATATGTCACGCCGATTTCGCTTTGCACGACTAACGAAAAAGAATGCTCAATTTCGTAAAATATATTTTGTAAAAGATTCTAATCAGAAGTTATTTTTCGTCAAATAGTCACGAGCGGTGCGGCCGATCGATTGGAAATCCAACGCACGCCCTCTTCTCCTTCATCAGCAGTTACTGGCACCGCTTTGTCGAAACCGGACGTGACACTTCCTAAGGTTTACATTTTGAGAAATGGTCTGAAAAATATAATTATCGTAGAACGAGAATCAAGTGAAAAATCTGTAGCTCGACGGGTTTTCGCGAAAATGAGCAACTGAAGACGCTGTCACGCCCAGGTAAGGTTCCTATTTCCCAGGGTTTCCGGCATGGAATTTTTATGTTAGAAATAATGATTCATGAATGAAATTAATTAGACTTTGTTTGTTTATCAGTTTGTGTCTTTTTTATCATTTTTCTGTATTTGAGATGCAAGATAATTTATAAATGTTTAAAAAGGGGTTTGTTATTATTAGGCTGTGGCTACGTGTACTCAAATTTCTGGACGAATAGCCGGATTTTTTCGGTATGAATAGCGAAACCTGAAAAAGGGTATATTTGTTAGAAAATTTCGATACAAATAGCCATATTTTTTCGGTACGTTTAGACACTTCATTATTATTAAGCGAAATGCCATGCAGGTCACATACAGCGTGGCTACAACCTGATGCTTCAGGAAAGTACGACGACTTCGCCGTTCAGGCAGGGATCATCATTTCATTGATTTTATACTTTCCCTTTTAGAGATGTGGTATCAAACGCTCGCCTGCGATGGACTGCGTGTCGCCAAAGCTGCGCAAAAAAAGAGAAAGGGTGATAAAGAATAATCCTTATGGGTGGGATAGGGCGTTAAAATTACTTGAGTGAGAATTTATAATCATTAGCGATTGATATTTTTAACTTTCGTATATCGATGGTACTAAAATAGAATGGACTCGTGGGTATCACTTTATCCTTTTTATATACCTAATCAAACTTTAGATTCATTAACCGCCCACACGCGAGACTTTACGCATGTGGCAGTACAAATTTAGGAGACTGCATGTATTATTAAAAAAACAATCTCTTTCTTAGTTTTCATTTTTAAATAAAAAATTTTCATTTTCCAGAAAAACTGTACTGAAAAATATCTACAAATTTACTTCATACGATTTTTTGATAGCAAGTTCAGTTTTTGTTTTAATGGTGGTAACACTTTAAAAAAAATTCCATTTTTCGGTCAAACTATGCGACTTACGATAAAGAGTAAAAAAATTTTTACTTTCAACAAGATCTATAAAATTGTCTTGAACCTTTTTCCGACAGAACTCATAGTTTTTATTTTGAATATCGACAATGTTATTGAACGATCGAAAACTTAAATTTTTAGCCAACAAATGTGAGATACGAAAAAAGTTTAGGAAAGAAATAAGTGCTTATAAAAAGACCTTTAAAGTCGTCTTCAAACATTTTTTGATAGAACTCACCGTTCTTCTCTTAATTGTTGAAAATGCTATCGAAAAATCGAAAATTCAAATTAGCATAAACAGCTGGTTATTACACAGAAAAATCGCCGATCCTCAAAAGCACACTGATTTGGTGTTGTTTTGAGTTGCAAGAAAAATGAGACAGCGGAGAATGAAAATGCAGCTATGTTCATGTTATCGTTTCAAACTAGAAATATTTTCATTTTGAGAAAAAGGATTATTTCGAGTGCATGACAAATGAGTTGCAGCCCGTGTGGAAAAATTTCGTGGCAGTCTTGAATCCTCTTGAGTCATGCTTGTGCTTAGTCATGTTTAAGCTTTTTTTTCACTCTAATGTATAAGAAAAACTATCTCAATGTCACTTTTATTGTTTTGATTAATTAATTTTCTTCAATTTTCAATTCCTTAAGCCTGTCTATTCACTCAATACTAGCCTGGCGCTGTTTAGTTCTACTACGCATTTGATTCAAACCTTTCTGCTATCTAGTCGCAGTCTTGGCGCTATCTAGGAGTTCATTACGAATTT
This sequence comes from Andricus grossulariae, assembly GCA_011634705.1. NCBI lineage: Eukaryota > Metazoa > Arthropoda > Insecta > Hymenoptera > Cynipidae > Andricus > Andricus grossulariae. Next base: position 304,903,479 of record JAABKJ010007545.1, read on the forward strand.
GAATATATGAAGACATTTAGGAAATTACAATACATAATTGCATACATGATCAAGTAATATTTAAATGTATACTATGATATATTTAAGATAATAAACAAGAATTATTGAAGGTGATTGCAACCTCAATATACGAACTGTATTCTTAACAACGATGTTTTTTTAAAGAATGTTTAAAAACATTTTCTTTCAAATGAATTATAGAGTAAAATTATAATAAATTTATATTAAATTTATAACAATTATAATGGCCGTGGCTACGGGTACTGAAATTTCTGTACAAATAGCTGGATTTTTTGGTACAAGTAGAGCTGGAAAAGGGACTATTTGTACCGAAATTTCGGTACAAATAGCTAGATTTATTCGGTACGCATAGACACTTCCAATTATAATATGTATAATGCTATGTATTATATTGGTAATATTACAGAAAATCAAATTTTAACATAAATCATTTATTTAATTATTTATTGATTGCGTAAATGATAATTGAGCCTAACTTATAATTATTTCAAATAATAAACAATAATTATTTCTTAGCCTAATCGCAAGTATAACCATACACACTTGATTATTTCCAATGATTTATTCATACATCAAGCACTTTTAATGTTTAAAATTTTTTATTAAAATAAATATTACGATGTAATGAATTGAAATTCACATTCGACAAAAATGAAAAAAAATTTAACTTTCATATGGCAGAGTGTGTTAAGGCGACGGGACAAAGTTACAGCAACATAATATGAAGTTGCATCAAAAGTTCGACACCCCGCGTATGTACGAGATTTGCAGAAACTTATTTTTTTATTTTTTTTTTGTGTACAAGAACGCTCCAGTGTCGACTCAAGGTGGACTGGACAATAACAGTACAGCGTCATGAAATTTTTCCGTACGAGAACAAAAATGATTCCCCTGATTTTTTTTGTGTACCGACACCTTGAGAAAAAGTTTTGAGAAAGAGAAGAATATTAATTCATGAGTTTATTGTCTGGTAACAAAGATGAATTCATGTGCAAGGGCAGATTTTTTCTGTTTTCAGACAGTATCCTATAATATAATTATTATTTACTGATTTCTTGTTATAATCATTTTTAATAATTTATGCAATTTCTATGAACCACACCATATTTACAGTAAACGACACCTCAAATTTAATGAACTACACCTGTATTTATTTTGAATTTGAAAGAATTTAGAAATTTATTCGTAAGATATATGATGTAATTTAGTTACTTTAGACAATAAAGAACATCATTTTATACAACTTTGGGTGTTTTCATAAGAAAATAGGAAGTTTTCGTTGAAAAGGAATACCTTAGATATCGTGTGGGTATGTTCAGTTTTTTATTTCACGACTTTCCCTTTTAGAGTAATATTCATTTAATTATATGGCCGAGTCTAAAGTGACAGACTCTCCGTACTTTTCGCTCGGTTGGGCTAAAAGTACAGACTGTCCGTACGTTTAGCTCGGCTAGACTAAAAGTACGGACTATCCGTACGTTAAGCCTTGACTACACGTCCGGGCTAAAAGTACGCACAGCCCGTACGCTCATGTATGTTTATAACACGGTCGAGTCTAAACTTACGGGCTTGGTGAGGTAGAGGGGGAGTTGGAAAAGGGAAGGGGGCGTAACTTTAGACACTTGGAAGGAAAATTCAAAGCCTAATTTTTATAAATTTAAATTTTTTGACAGTCAAAAGAAAGTTTAAAATTTAATTTTGAAAGTTAAATTTTTTTTTAATGTTTGACGATGGAAAGGGATAGGGGTTTAACCAACATTATATATGTGACTAGTTACAAATGAAAGGGGGAGGGATTTTACCAACATTATTTCTATAACCTGTCACAGGGGTGCTATTCCGACCCCACGAGAAGTTGGAAAAGGGTACTGTTTGACCAACATTATTTCTGTGACCAGTCGCAGGGGCGCCTTCCCGCTCTGCACGAGACGTTGGAAAAGGATAGGGGTTTGACCAACATTATTTCTGTGACCAGTTACAGGGGTACATTCCCGCCCCTCACGAGACGTTGGAAAGAGGTAGGGTTTGATCAACATTATTTCTGTGACCAGTCACAGGTGCGCCTTGCTGCTCCCCACGAGACATTGGAAAGGGGTAGGGGTTCGACCAACATTATTTCTGCGACCAGTCACAGGGGTGCCTTCCGCCCCACCACGAGACGTTGGAAAGGAGTACGGTTTTAACCAACATTATTTCTGCGACCTGTCACAGGAGTGCCTTTCCGCTCACCTCCACGAGACGTTAGAAAGGGGTAGGGGTTCGACCAACATTATTTCTGTGGCCAGTCACAGGGGTGCTATTCCGTCCCCACGAGACGTTGGAAATAGGTAGGGGTTTAATCAAAAACTTACGGACTGTCCGTATATTTAACCCGGCCGTATAGCTGGAAGTAAACGCACGGAATGTCCGTACTTATAGACAATACCTAATTATATTGCTAAACATAATTAACTAACCCCTGAAAGAATTACAAGATAAGAAATTCCTTTTCTTCTTACTTTCACAGGACTTTCAAATTAACGATATCACTAATTTTGACAGTGTCAACATGTCTTTCTGTAGGTGGCAACAAAAAGTATTAATTAATGAATATAAATTCAATAATCTTCTAATGAACAAATATTGAAATACAACCTAAATGAATAATAGAATATTTACGAATGTACAAGTATCTATTTTAAATACACATCATATTAAAGGAAGCATTTTTATTGCACAGTGTCGTTCACTGGAATGGTGTCGGCAATACCGCTGTTTATACTATCAGTCAGACAACGCGAGATACAAAAAAAGTTTAAAAAGAAAATGGTTTCTTTTAAAAAGGTCTACAAAATCTCCTGTAATCATTTTTTGATCAATCTAACCGTTTTTCATTGAAACATCGAAATATAAATACATAAAAAAATCGAGCGCGAAGCGCGAGTATTGTAATGAGAATGTGCTCCTTAAAGCCGATAGATCTTTAAGTAAATTAATTTTCGTTTTAATATAAAATTAAAACAAATTTAACAATCTCTTTTAAAGTAGAGCTTTCGCAGCCGAGCGCTCTCAATCTTGCAAGCCTTTTATTTTATTTTATTCTATTCTATTCTAGGAACTACGCATGCTAGGAAGTTGTGTAAAATATATAGTAATTTCTTAAACAAAAAAGTACATTTGAAAGATGACAGTGCATACGGGCGTAAGTGCTACATTGGGGAAATTCGTTTTATTGGCTTAAACTAATTATTTTGACCCAACTCATATCCCTGTAGAATATTACGGTTTAATTTGGTTTGAAAGTGGGTAAACCATAAAATTGAAGTCATAAAGGCGTAAGTGCCACGAATCTTGCAGTGTAATATTGTAGTCTAGTGCAATCTAGGGTAAGTTTTTTTCACTCTGGTGTATAAGGAAAACTATTATTTCAATATCACCGTCAAAAACAATTTTTGATCATTTTTATTTCCGAAGACATCCCTTCTTTCCGCATTCTCTTTTCATACAAGCAATCAGTATTTTTATTTTATTTTAAGCATAATATGTTGTAGTAGTAATACGCTTTTTTGTGTCTCATGCTCACCCTTTTTAGGGGCGCGTGACCTTTTTCATAAGGGTTTTCTCGGATGTCATTGCTCCCTTTAGGATGTTCCTTTGACGGTTCAATAAAGCTCAAAAAGTTTTCAAAAGTACTTTCATGTTTAGGAAAAATTAAATTTGTATGACTTATACAGCATTTTGTGTTCAGGGTGAATTTTTTATTAATGGATTTTCGCCCATTCAATGAGGGATTTCTCGGAATCAGTAGCTTCTTTCTGGATGTTCATTATAGGGCTGACAGAGCATAAAAAAAACTCAAAAGTACTTTCTTACTCTAAAAAAATACAATTGCAAAAAATATATGGGTCAAGTGTTCCTACATAAAAATATTGTTTTTTTTTATCGTGTTGAAACATGGCTGAATTATAGTCCTAGTGGACCTATATTAATTCACCAAACCATAGGTCCATTTATCAACCGATTGTTTTTTTTCACATTCACTTTAGTGTAACTTCTTTTAAGATTATCCGATTGGACTTTTCTTCGAGTGTTTTGGAAAGCTCTTTTCGTGTACTTTAAGACTAACATAACCATTTTTTTTCATTATGAATTTTTCGTTTGCAAATCAAAATTCAAATTGATTTTTTGAAAAAGCCCTACTTTAATTTTTTTTTCTTTTTTAAATGATAGCTTTTTTTACACTTTTTAAAGTCATACAGAAGAAAAAGTAGGCTGGAAATAATTTTGTAGTTAAATTGAGTTTTATACGCTTGAGGGTACCACGTTATGATTATATAATATATACACACACAAATCATCTCAAGGTAGTTAAATGTAAGCTTAGAGGTAAGTTAGACCTAACAGTATCCGTTCCCGGGCGCTGCGTAAATTTAATGTGGTCCCCTCGAGCAGAGCCGGATTAAGGCAACTCGGGGCCCAGGGCTGTCAATTTTTTTGGGGCCCCCTGGGAAAAATCTCAGGTAAAATTATAATATACCACTGCGAAGTACTATGGATGTATTGTATCACTATGGGTGTATTCATTTGTGCACATTTTTTTTTGACATTTTGCTTCCTCATATGTATCAAATAAATTTGCTTCCTCATAGAGGGAGGTTTTTCTCGAATAAAAGAATAAAAACTGGGCACTTTCAATATTTTCCAAGCTTGTGTTTCTATTATACCGAAAATCTTATTTTCAAAAAATCAGAGAGCCCATAAAAATGTCAGTTGATGTGTTCTGCTACAAAGAAGAACTTTTTAACTTATGGTAGTGTTATATTCCAAATTAAACCTAAAGTTTTCTTTAGAGGAACAATATAAATTTGTTTCAACTTTGTGAATCGCTATTGATTAATCAAGGATGGTCATCGAAAGATCGTCAATAGATTAATCCACGCGTCTCAAAGACACAAACAATTACATCAAATATATTACTGTTGTATTCCCACAATTAAAAATGTTTTCCTCGTATCATGAAGATAAAAAATATCTTTTTTAAATTTATAAATTGGTATTGCTAGATCATAAGAGGTCATAGAATATACCCCAGTGGACACAAAATTTGACGTCTTTACGACATCGTTACGACATCTTTACGACAACTTTATGACATCCTATGTCCATGTCGTTAACATGTTTTTACGATATCGCGAAGACGTCGTACGATCTGAAGATGTCTTTTCGACATCGTAAAGACATCTGAACGACATGGACATAGGATGTCATAAAATCGTCGTAAAGATCTCGTAACGATGTTGTAAAGACGTCGAAAAATTTTGTACCCACTGGGACGTTAATAGATTATTCGACGTGTCTCGAAGACGCGTAAAAACATGCCAGGTACAGTTTTGTAGTATTCCTAATTGATAAGTTAAACTTTGACCTTGTGTACTATTGGTAAAATAATTTATACACTGCTATTCCATGTAAAACACTTTAATTTGTACGTCAAGCTTACTTTTAATTTTTGTACTACAGTTAATTTGAGAACAAGGACTTAAACTGAATTTAAATATCGTAATATAAAACAAGTATGTTTTAATTTTTTTCCGGTATCTTAGAATATTAATGTAGTGAAGGCCTTTTCCGGGTTTTTGATGTTTTTATTTAAAAATTGCCGACATGTTTCGATTCGGATCCGAGTCCTTTTCAGGGCGTAGTTCTGTAGAGGATACAATATATTTTGAAAAAATTTTTTAACAAAGTTTTGACTAAAAATAGAGTTAAAGTAATACAAATAAGTATATACATTGTGCTTACCTTATTCTTCCAATTTTTTAACTACCAAAATTTAATTTACTTTAATTTAATTAACTAAAACAAGTATCTCGCTTGAGAGCTCTAGGCGAAGTGAGAACCGCCGTCACGCAGCTACGTCGGTGGCGATAGTAGTACGAGCCAAAGAAAGGGCATGAAGCGGCCCCATTATGCATGTGCGAGCATAGTCTCTGGCAGACCGAAATCTGCCCGCTTACACTTAAACACTCCCTCACGAGCAGAGTTCTATCAGCGTCATCTAGCATTATGTTTCAGTGTCTGAAATCAAACAAGCAAACATTATTAATTTAAAACAAAATTTAAGAGCAATTTGGTTATTTTAGCATGTAATTCAAAAGGCAATGCCTTTGTGAATATATCAGCTGTTTGTTGCTTAGAAGCAATCCAGCTGATTCTTTTTTAATTTCTGGCTACGCATTCTAGGACATAATGTTCGCGAACTTCATTCATGTGTCTGAGTTTATTTGTGCTGCTTACTTAAGTACTAGCCTCAGCAGCTCTGTTGTCACACCAAAGAGTCATGGGTAAGAAGGAGTATTTCAAAAACAAACCTAAAGAATTTTGCAAGGATACCATTTCCTGACAAGCTTCGCTCATGACTACATACCCAGCCTGACAGATTGTTAAAGCTACGTAAGACTCTTCATGGGGTTTCCACACTACTGTCTCACCGTAAAATTTAACTACAAATCCACTTGTTGTAATCGAGCTTTTACAGTCAGCAAAACTGGCATCCGAAAACCTTTGCAAATCATCGAGCTTTCCTTCAAACTTAAGACCCAGGCTTCTAGTGTGTTTTAGATATCGACAAACTCGTTTCACCATTTTCCACTCCTCATCAGTGGGATTCATCTGATGTCTACTTAATACGTTCACCGCATATGCTATATCGGGACGTACAATATTTTCAAGATACAAGACAGAACCTATAACTTCTCTGTAAGGACTATTTGTTTTATTCAGTGTATTTTCGAGCTGATTTTCGCTTTCGTCTGAACGTCTGAGCATTTCGTCAATGTAATTTTCTAGAGTTAGAGTTATCGTTCGCTTTTGTCTGTCTCTATTTATTTCAATGCCAAGGAAGATCTTAGGCTCACCCATGCCAGGCATTTCAAACTCCAACTTAAGTTTCAATATAATTTCATCTAGCTTATTTGTGTCATTACTGGCTATCTGTCGTCAACATAGAGTAATAGATCAATTGTTTGTCATTGTTTCGCCAAGTAAAAAGACAGGGCTCGGAATCGTGAGACTGTAATACTAGTTTTATCACAACTTCTGTGAACTTTTTATACCATTTCTTCGGACTTATTTGCAGATCGTATAAAGCACATTGAATTTTACAAACTTTATCTGGTCTGGCTTCTGGCGAAAAATCAATACCTTCAGGTATTTCGATATAGATCTCACTGTCGATTGCTTCATTCAGAAAAGCTGTTTTAACATCAAACTGTCGCTGTCGTACTTCAAGATCGAACTTGTTTATCGTGACTAAAGTCGGATTCAAAAGTCCTGACACCTGGCTTTGAAGCTTCATTACTGGGCGAAAAAAATCGCAGAATGTTGAGTCAGAGACAAAAATATGCTTTAACATTATACGTGTAAAGCGATGTCAGTTTGATTTTTGTCGAAAATTTCTTGACTTCCCTGTGACAAAAAATGTGTGACAAAACAGGAGAAATGACCCTCAACTTTCACTACGTCGACTTTGAAGGCCTCCACAGGTTCAAAAATTGGTGCCAGAAATTTAAAAAAATTCATGAGTATTCAGTAACATGTACTTAACACATAGCAATTTGTTTTACTTTAATTTAATGATTATTTTAATTAGTAGAGCTAAAAATGTAAAAAATAATTATCTCGGCTCTGGATAGAGATTTTAAGCTGAACTCTAGCTTAAAAGAATCTTCTCGATTCAGCGGTTTCATCTCAAAAGTTGATCGGTCAATAAAAATTATTAATGTCTGAATTAAAAGCGTCCGAATAAATTGGATCTTAATGAGTTTCAATACTGGAAAACTCGTATTGAAAAAAGGCCCTTTCTCAGCATTGTCCAATTTAAGCGCGAAATAAATCTCTTCCAAAAAAGAGGGCCGAGCTCCCGGTAGACATAGGCGTAGGCTGAATCTCCTCTTCACTATACATGAGACATTAAGAATTTTCAAAGCGTCATTCAGCCTTCAAATTTCAAATTGTTTCAACGTCTAGTCTAATTAAAACCAATGTTTAATATGAAAATTAAAAAAGTTTATTATTATTATTATATAAAAAACCGATGGTAATTTTTTTAACAATATTTATTTGTTCAAACAATGTTTTCCTTCCACAATAATTTAAAGATGTTATTTTCTTTAAATATTTTTTTTAAGTGCTTAAACAATCATTATTTGTTTGAACAATTAGTTAGTATGTTAGTGTTCATGAAATTTGTAACATTTATCCCGAAAGATGAAAACTTTACACGATTTTCAGAGGGAACAAATTGTTCAAACAAATAATGATTGAATAAACACTTACAAATTTTTTATAAATAAAATAATATCTTTACATGATTGTGGATGAAAATAATTGTTTAAAGAAATAAAAATTGTTTAAAAAAGTACCAAATATGTTAAACAAGAAGTTCTACTCTTAGTATTCATGAAATTTATGATATTTAACCCGAAAGATGAAAACGTTACACGATTTGCAGAGGAAACAAATTGTTCAAACAAATAATGATTGTTTGAAGACTTAAAAAAATTTTGAAAATAAAATTATATCTTTGCAGTATTGTGGAAGGAAAACATTGTTTAAACAAATAATTTTTTTTCAAATTACCATTGGTTTTTTATATAATTATAATAAACTTTTTTAATTTTCATAATAAACATTGATTCAATTAGACTAGACGTTTAAACAATTTGAAATTTAAAGGCTAAATGACGCTTTGAAAATTCGTAATGTCTCATGTACAGTGAAGAGGAGATTCAGCCTACGCCTATGACTACCGGGAGCTCGGCCCTTTTTTTTTGAAAGAGATTTCTTTCACGCTTAAATTGGATAATGCTGAGAAAGGACGTTTTTTCAATACGAGTTTTCCAGTATTGAAACTCATTAAGATCCAAATCATTCGGACGCTTTTAATTCAGACATTAATAATTTTCATTGACCGATCAACTTTTGAGATGAAACCGCTGAATCGAGAAGATTCTTTCAAGCTAGAGTTCAGCTTAAAATCTCTATCCAGAGCCGAGATAATTATTTTTTACATGGGTGGTCCAAATTTATACCTGTACGTATGTCACGACAAAGTGGGCGGAGAACGTCGGCAAATTTGTATGAGAGCTTCGATTTTAATTACAGGCCAATTTTTATAATTTAGATTAAATTGTAAATTTGAATTTAACTAAATTGTCATTAGAATAATATATGTTCATTACCTGAGTTAGGTCTGACATTGCTTACAATGCCCGCGCAATTTGTGAAATAAGCAATTCCATGTCAAATCATGAAGTTTAACACGGACTTCACATGAGAAAAAATATAAATTTTTGTAAATTTGATTCAGAATCGTTAATATTAGGTAAATCAAGTTGAAATTCAACATTTTTCTTTAAAATCAACCATTAGATATGAATAAAAACTTATCTTTTAAATATCACGCCCATAAGTCCGTTTTGAAGGGTTCCAAAAAAACCTTGTAAGTAAAACATGTAGTTTTGCGAATTTTTGGCACTAATTATGACTTTTTTGCGATTTTTTAAAATAAAATTGATTATTAATGCTACTTTTTATTGATAATTAGATCTTTATATAAATTATTGAAACAATTTATTATTATTTTTAGCAATTTTCTTTTAGTCGTGAATTATAAAGTCGCGGTTTTTTCCAAATTTTTCAACTTATTATCAACGGTTCAGTTAAACCGAATCAATAGGAAATTAAATTCAACATAAATAATTGTTTAAACAATTTATTATTATTTAGCACAATATTATTTTAGAATAATGCTAGAAAGTTGCAGTTTTTTCTATAATTTTCCACTTTACATCCACTTTCGAATTAGTGTTAGGTAATATTGGATGCAATTTGATAAACATAATTTTTTAAATAAATAATAATTGTTCATAACTATCTTTTTTATTATTGCTTGTTAGTTGCGTTTTTTTCTGAAATGTTGAACTTTTTGTTCACTTTTCATATTTGCATTAATTATTACCTCACTTTAAGTAGAAAGTGGACTATGAGTTGAAAATGTTAGAAACAAACCGCAACTATCTAGCATAACTATAGGAAAAGATGGTTATAAACAATAAAAATTTGTTAAAAATCATTAGATTTATTCAATTGTATCCATTATTACCTTACACTAATTGAAAAGTGGAAAAAATGTCGAATATTTCATCAAAAACCACAACTTTTTAGCATTATTCAAAGTGATATTATTAAAAATAATACTAAATTGTTCAAACAAATATTTTTGTGAACTTGAATTAATTATTAACTGACTCTAATCGAAAAAATAATAAAAAGTAGTATTTTATGCATTATAAATAATAAGCGCCAAAAACTTGCAAAATCCAATTTTTCACTTATTTGATTGTTTGAGGGCCTATAAGACCGACTTCTGGGGCGATATTTAAATAATAAGTTTTGATTCGTATTTGAAAAAATGAAAATTGAAAGAAAAATTCCAATCCATTTTTATTTATTTCTCGAAAACTAAGGGAGGTCCTATTTTTACATTTACCGGGCTTTTAGAGCACATCGTCCACTATCTTTAAAACAATTTTTAAAGAAAATCAAAAGTGGATTTTTTTCAAAAATTGAGTTTAATAATTTGTTTTTAAAAAATCCAAAAATTTATTAAATTTCTGCCTGATCTCTTCTGGGCATTATATACATATAATATGCCTTGGCAATCTGTTTAATAGATAGTATTACATACTTTGCCTGTAACATATATATATTATTTAGTACGATGGATCCCATCCGAGTATAACCGAGCCAAGTGCTGCTTAACTTCGGTGATCGAAGGAGAAGCCTCAAACAATTCTATTTATCCAACCGAACATAATATTTATAATTTCATGGTGCTAATTTATTATTTATTAATTATTTTTAATTGCAAAATGCATAGTTCAACCTTGAAAAATGAAATTTATTTAAGTTATTTTAGTGAATATGTAAATTTGAGCATTTTCAATATTATAAGTGACCATAACTTTCTTATCCTTAAAAAAAATCAATTCGTCTCGTGGAAAAGAATCCCTTTTTTTACATCAGCTTTGAATTATGATAAATAGCTTTTTCACTCTTCAAGAAAATTTGGTCTCGATTCAAGGAATCTTTTTTATTCTAACACCAACTTTCAATTATGCCCATAAAAAAAGTTTTAGCATAAAACTGATTTTTAAAATATTATAAATAACTATGAGGAAGCAAAAATTATTAGTTTCCTCAAGAATGATTTAAAAAATTTTCATTAAATTATTTACAGTAATGGTAATGAAAAAGAGGATAATTTTATATGTATAATAAATTTGATAAATACATTCTAAAAACATTAAGGACATAAAGACACAACAAAAAATCAATAAAATTGACAAAACTACATTAGGGGACCTCAAGATAATATTCCATTTTGAATTTTTTGTTTAGAAATTTGTTTTACTAAAAGAGTACAACTTAGGCTCGTGTGCGTATTCAGATTCAAAATTCATTTTGTTAATCACTCTAATACATATATGTATATAATTTATATCTTATTGTATGAAAGAAAATTGTTTGAAATTTTTTACCTACATATTTTTAGTATATCTTATTACAAATATTTAAAATTTTATTTTTCAATGTTAAATTCTTGTAATGAGAACCGTAAAAATGTGAAATATTTAAACTTGAAACACTAACAATTAAAAATATCAAGCATAATATCATTGATATAACATTACAATTTTTGAAACAAAAAATCAAACTCTAAAAAATTAAAAATGTTCAATGTGTAAAATTTACTTGGTCCAAGTGCCCGAAATAAAAAAGCAGGTCCGTCTTAGGTTTCGACCAATGCTTAGACCTAGGTTAAAACATAGGTTCATGTCTTAAAATCATGTTAAAAAGTGACAAATGATTTTCCTTTACATGTCACATTTTTTTACATAATTTTTCAGAAACAGTAAATAATTAAATTGTTTAATATTCCCTATTAGCACAGCTATCAAGAATTTTAAAAACATTCGGAATTTGTCACTTTTTAACATGATTTTATGACATTTGTACGAAATTTTATAAAATTATCAATTTTTTCACTGGATTATTTAATTGAGGAAAAATAATTAAATTATTTTGCAATAGAAAATTTTAGGCGGACATAAACCTATGTTTTAACCTGCTTATTCTTCCGTGCACTTGGATAATTTTAATTATTCAAATAACAAAAACTACATTTTCAGTTAAATTTCACTAATTCACATCAAAAAAATAAACGAAATTTCTATTGATTTTTTTTATTAATTAGTGAAATTTTACAAATTAAAATTTGAAATAAAATAATTTCATTAAAAAATCCTTATTGTAAATTTAAAAAAAATGTATTGGGCACTGTTACTCACTTTATATACGTCATAGAATTCAATAATTCGATCAAAAGTGCTGTACAAATCATTCAAAAAGTCGACGACTTCCATGGGTGTACTTTCCGCACAAAGTGCAGTAAATCCCACAATATCACTAAAGTAAATTGTCACGCATTCAAATTGTTCTGGTTGTACTAATTCGCCAGCCATTAATTGACCAGCTACTTGCCTGTAAAAAAATAATAGTTAATGTCTTCACTTGTTAAATTTACCAAAATTCAGACTTTTTTGAATGAATGAACATGAAGTATTTCAGATTTTCACTTTTTTGAATTCATAACGAACCATAACAAAATATTTGTCCCCCCCCCCTCTTATTGTACGTAATTTATGGTTTCGACAATACATGCTTTACAGGGTGAAAACTTTTTCAAAATTCCCTGATTTTTCCTTGACCAATTTTCCTTTTATCCTGACCATTAACATTTAACTACCAGCATTTTAACCTTGTAATATTTTTAATATTTGATCTATTATAAACGGAATAAAACAATATTTCAGATACAAATTTAAAATTTGCATATTTATTTATCTATTTTAGACAAAATAATCGAATTTTCAACATAAAAAGATGAATTCTTAACAAAAAAATGTAATAGTTGATATTTCAACCAAAAAAGATGAAATTTCATTCAAAAAAATTAATTTTAAAACTAAAAAGACGAATTTTTAACAAATAAAGATTTTTCAGTCATGAAGGAAGAAAATTTCACCTAAATTGTTAAACCTTTAAGCCAAAAGATGAAATTTCTGTCCAAAAATTGAATTTTTAACCAGAAAATATGAATTTTCAGCAAAAAAAAAAATTTATCCAAAAAGATAATCCTGCATTCAAAAAACGGTCGATTTGAACTTCGATTTATATTTTTATAATCTAATTCATGAGATTAAAACTAACGTTTAATTAAATAATTCATTTAAAATTTAAAATTTGCAGTTTACAGTTTTTATTAAACTATTAAACTTATATTTTTAATAAAGTTAATAGAAAATTCAAATTTCTATATTATATTTTCAAAATATGAACTTTTTCAAGTTCATTAACTTTTAAATTAAAATAAAATTTTATACAAAGTAGTTTAACTTTTACCCGCGCAGTTGAATTTTCAATTAAAAAAGATCAGTTTTCAACAAAATAGTTAAACTTTTAACCGAAGAGATGAATTTTCAACTAAAAACATGAATCTTCAACAAAAAAATGATTCCTTCACAAAGTGGTTCCGCCAATATTTTCAAAGAAAATAGTTGAATCCTCGAGCAAAGAAGATTAATTTTCAACCAAAACCTTGCATTTTTATCCAAGAAAGATAAAAATTTCTACTAAAATTGATGAATTTTCAACCCAGGGGACGAATTTTCAAGAAAACAGTTAAATTTTCGACTAAAAAAGATCACTTTCTAACAAAAAGTTTGAATTGTCAAACAAATAATAAAATTTATGACTAAAAATATAATCTTCAGGAGGAAGCAACTGCAAAAAAAAAGAAATAGAAATAAAAGGCAACTAAATTACTAACAAAAATATTATATTAGGGTGATCGCAAAACTTGTAGCATTTTTAGCCTAGAATCTTTTATAAACTGAACAAAACAATTTCAAGTTAAAATTTAAAAATTTCAAATTCATTCTGCGCGTAAAGTTACATTCATATTAAATTTATGTACAATTACTACGAGTTATTTGTTTCATTTGCGACTTTCCAAAAATTACGTACATGAATGAAGATCCCCCTCCCCTTCCGTAAAAAATCGTAGCAAAATCTCTAAATTAGGAAACGCTTTTTTCACTTTTTTATAGTAAACTGAAAAATTCCAAATATTTATTTCAAAATATTGATAATTTTGATTTACACTTATTTTTTTATTGCATTTACCTAGGAAGCACCTGATAAAGTAATTCCTCACTTCTACGTTTCTCCAAACTTAGTTGCTCTGTTTTTTCTTCCACTAAAGCTTCCAAATTGTTGGCGTACTGTTCCATTCTCCTCAGTAAGTCATCCATTAAATTTTCGCAATAGCCCCTAAGGTAATTGATAAAAATTAATCTACAATTAGTATTCTAATTTTCTAAATGAATCCATTTTGTAGACCAATTTCATTTCGAATCAGGCGAAATTTCAAGAAAAGACTAGGTTTCATGGTGTCAGAATGATTTTTTATTTGGATTAAAGCGAAAATAACGGGATATGTATTTTACAGTTTGACCAAAACATTTTTATTTTATTGTTACGATCAGTAAAAATTACCTGCGAATTCTCAAGGATTGACAGAATTTTTTTCAACAGAAAAATTTGAAAAATGACAATGTGGTAGCTGTTTTTATAAAATTCTTGAAAGTGAATTTTATCAAAAATCAAACTTTTTTGCGATATAGATGGTGATATGTACTACATATCTCGTGAGTTTTGTTCTTAGTTAACCAATGCTCGCATTCAAAAAAATTACTAAAATATAGACAAGTTTTACGAGAAATATCTCCAGCTCTTTATTGATATCTTGCATTGTTCACGAGAAAAAAAATTATATTTAAAAAAAAATTCCGGCCTCAGAAAAGTTTTACTCTGCATAAAACTGATAGGATGCATTTTTATATTAGCAAAAATCTTGAAAAAGTATTGAATGAAATAAAAAAGGTTGGGTGTTCCTGAAAATCTACTTTTCATGTTTTCAAAATTCGATGAAAACAATCAAAATATTTCCTGGAAAACCCCACCTTTTTTATTTTTTCCATATTTGTTTACTGTTTCTGCTTATATCAGGAAGGCATCCTATCAGCCTCATGGAAGTTTAACCTTTTTTTGAGGCCGGGACCATTTTTTTTTCAAAATGTAATTTTTGATTGTGTCTCGTAAACCATGCAAGATGTGAACTTTAATCTAAACATTTTTTTGCACACTACAAGTCAGAATTGTGCATCCACCTATTTTTTATGATTGTTCTTAACTACTATACCAGAGCTTTTTTTTCTTCAAAAAGTTGAAAGCTTTTAAAATTCTGTATAACATGAAATCAAGATGAAACCAATTTGTCTTTTTTTAAGTAGATATTGCAAAATAGTGCAAACTTCAATGTTTTCTTACATTTTCAACAACTTCCGTAATAATTAAAATATCTTAATGTTCTTAAACTCATTTTTAAGCTGTAATTCCATAGTGTCGCAACAGTTTATAAACATAAATGTTACATTTTTTCCTATTACAGTGCAAAAAGATAAAATTATGACAAAAAAGCTGAAAAAGTTTGAAAACATCTTATCTATATAGGCAACTCATAATAAAAATTAAATAAATATATATTTTGAAGGACTTTTATAAAAACATCATAATTATTCGTTTCATATATTTTACAAAAATATTTATCTTATCAAAAAGAATATTAAAATCTTTTTAAATTTTTTAATCAAACTTTAATATCCTGCGACATACAAGAAAAAAATTATACATCTACTGTAATAAGTTGATGCGATTTTATAGAAATTTTTCTTAAAAATAAGTTCAAAAACGTTGAAAAATGTTGATTATTTTAAAAGGTATTGAAAATCTAAGAAAACATTGAAATTTGCACATTTTTGGTAGTATCGTCTTAAAAAATGATAAAATTGGCTTTAATTTGTGCTTATTTTTTACAGAATGTTGAGAGATTTCAACCTGTTCAAGAGGAAAAATGTAGGCACTAATAAAATCAAAATTAAGAGAACTTATTAAATTATAAAATAAACAGATGGGTACATAATTCTAGCCTTTCGTTGTTTCCGAAAAAATGCAAAAATTCGATTTTTCAAAAATAATATTTGTCAATGTGAAGCTAATTTGAAAGTCTAGTAAAGTACTACATTTATTTTTGAAATTTTTAAGGAATAAAAAGAAATTTAAACAAAAAAATAATCAGTAAAAGACATTTAAAATAACTAAAAAATTAAAAATTTGAAAAAAACACCCGAGTTTATGCATCATTGCATTCTT
This sequence comes from Andricus grossulariae, assembly GCA_011634705.1. Lineage (NCBI taxonomy): Eukaryota > Metazoa > Arthropoda > Insecta > Hymenoptera > Cynipidae > Andricus > Andricus grossulariae. The sequence goes on from JAABKJ010007545.1 coordinate 304,919,877, forward strand.
TAAAATTATTTAAATAAACAAAAATGATGTTCAAAATATTTTTTAAAAAAGTATGCAAATAAAAAACAGTTTGTTTTAAAACCTGAGACTGTTAAAATAAAATATTTTAATTTCAAACTGAAAAACGTTTAAAATAACTGAGAAATTAAAAATTTGAAAAAGCACCCAGTTTTGTGCATTCTTTAAAAAAAATATGCAAGAGAAAAAAATCAATCGTTTGATTCAGAAACTGAAAAGGTTAAAAAATGAATAAATAAAAATTTTATAGAAGATTAACTGCTGTTTTTCGTATTCTTTCAAATTATAACTAAAAACATATTGTTAATACTTTAAAATACACATAAAATTATGAAAGACTTACATAAAAAACTAAAGATATATTTGATAAAAAATTATTTTAATAAAAACCTGAAAAACATTTAAAATAACAAAACAAATAAAAGTTTGAAAAAACTACCATTTTGATGCATTCTTTAAAATAAACCAATTTTCTTCGAAATTAAATGAATTTAAAGATTAAAAAATAACTAAGTGATAAAAAAAAAAAAAACTGAATACGTTAAAAAAATAATTTAAAATTTGAAAAAACAGCTGGTCTTTGTGTTCTTAACAATTATATAAATAAAAACATATTTTCAAAACACTCTTAATTAAAAACCTTGAAAAATAAACAAATAACTAAATAATTCATAAAAAAATCGAAAAATAAATTTATACAAAAGTAAATAATAAAAGAATATTTTTAAAAACTCTCGGTCTCTGTGTTCTTCAGAACTATATAAATAAAAAAATATTGTAAAAATTTTCTCAATTAAATAACTTGAAAAAATAAAAAATAACTGGAAGTTTGAAAAAACTCTCGGCCTCTGTGTTCTTCACAATTATATATTAAAAACATATTTTTAAAAAGACTCGCAAAATTTTTCCTATTTAGAAAATGTAATTTATTTATTTATTCATTTTTGCATAGTTCATTATTTTAAATGGGTTTTTCTGCATTAAATTCGCTTCTATAGTGGTCTTGCCAAAATTTGAGAGATTTCAGATTTATTATTTACAAATTTTTTCAATTTCTTTACAAATTATTTAATTATTTGTTTATTTCTTAAGTTTTTAAATTAGAAGTCTTTTTAAAAATATGTTTTCATTGATATGATTGTAAAGAACACAAATACTGGGAGTTTTTTCAAATTTTTTAATTATTGTTTTAAACATATTTCGCTTTTTTACTTTCACGATAGAATGATATATCCAAATACCAAATAATTCTGACACCCTAAGCTAGACCTCTCCGTCCGATTTGAAATGGAATTGGTCTGTAATTGATTTTCCTTTTCTTTTTTTTAAAGAACTTGCATCTTTTTTTTAATGGAAAAATTTAGAAATATAGAGTTAATTATAATTGTCATTTTACTTCATGATTCCTCGAATAGTTCCACGTATAGTGTGGAAAGACGGTCTCTCTTCGGGCACTTCGTTCCAACATTTTTCCATCAAGGATAAAATATCTGCAGGACAATCTCTTGGGGCTAGCTCTGGTCTGAAAGGTGGCGTTTCGCAAGATATCACATGACTCACTACCTGTAAATTCATTTATAAATCATTTATATGCTCAGAAAATCAATGGAGAAAAACTTGTTCCAAACAAAGAAATTAAGTAGCTTTACCTACTGAATAAATGCCAATTTCTTATTCTAAGGTCGAATTATACGAGTATATATGTTACAGCCAAAGTATATAATCCGGCAATATATATAATCCCTATTAGGCATTATATATAATGCCCAGAAGAGATCAGGCAAAGTGTGTAATAAACATTCTCCATTTGACCTGTGTTTTTTTTTAAACCTTCATTACTTTGGTGATTTCAAACATATTAAGATGAATTTTTCTTGATGATTCATAATAAGATGCAGTTCAAAAAATATATTTGTTGAAAACAGAAATTTAATAATTTTTTGGATTTTCTAGAAATAAATATTTAGAAACAATTTGAAAAAAAATCCACTTTTGATTTTCTTTTAACAAAATTTTAAATATAGTTTACGATGTGCTATAAAAGCCCGGTAAATGTAAAAATAGGATCTCCTTTAGTTTTCGAGAAATATTTAAAAATGCATTGAATTTTTTTTTTTCAATTTTTATTTGTTCAAATACGAATCCAAACTTATTTTTCAAATATCGTCCTCAGAAGTCTGTTTTATTGGGCCTCAAACAATCCAATAAGTGAAAATATGTGTTTTGCGAGTTTTTAGCTCTAATTATTTATAATGCATAAAATACTACTTTCTATTATTAATTAGATGCTGATATACATTAATTAAACAATTAATTATAGTTTTTTAGGAATTTTCACTTAGAATACAGTTCGGAAGTCGCAGTTTTTCCGAATTTTTAACTTATTTCCAACTTTTTGATTAGAGTGAGGTAATAATTAATTCAAGTTGACAAAAATATTTGTTTCAACAATTAAGTATTATTTTTTTCAATATTACTTTGAATAATGCTAGAAAGTTGTGGTTTTTGCTGAAATATTGAACATTTTTACCACTTTTCAATTAGTGTGAGGTAATAATGGATTCAATTTAACAAATCTAATTTTTGTTAACAAATTATTATTGTTCATAACTATCTTCTCCTACAGTTATGTTAGATAGTTGCGCTTTTTTTTCTGAAATTTTCAACTTATAGTCCAGTTTGTACTAAGAGTGAGGTAATAATTAATGCAAATGTGATAAGTGAACAAAAAGTCCAAAATTTCAGAAAAAAAACCGCAACTAACAAGCAGTGATAAAAAAGATATTTATAAACGATAAAAATTCATTTAAACGATTATGTTTTCTAAAGTGCATCCTTTATTACCTAACATTAATTGAAAAGTGTATCAAAAGTGGAAAATTATAGAAAAAACTGCAACTTTCTAGCATTATTCTAAGAGAACATTGTGCTAAATAATAATAATTTGTTTAAAAAATTATTTATGTTAAATTTAATTTCTTATTGATTCGGTTTAACTGAACAGTTGATAATAAGTTGAAAAATTTGGAAAAACCCGCGACTTTATAATTCAAGAGAAAAAGAAAATTGCTAAAAATAATAATAAATTGTTTCAATAATTTATATAAACAGCTAATTATCAATAATAAGTAGCATCACTAATCATTTGTATAAAAAAAAACCCGCCAAAAAATCATAATTAGCGCCAAAAACTCGCAAAACTAAATTTTTTACTTACAAGGTTTTTTTGGATCCCTTCAAAACAGACTTATGGGGATGATATTTGAAAAATAAGTTTTCATTTGTATTGAATGGCTAATTTTAAAGAAAAATGTTGAATTTCAACTTGATTTACCTATTATTAACGATTTTGAATCAAATTTACAAAAATTTATATTTTTCTTATGGGAAATTCGTGTTAAACTTTATGATTTGAGATGGAATTGCTCATTTCACAAATTGTCCGGGCATTGTAAGTAATGTCAGACCTAACTCAGGTAATGAATATATATTATTCCGATGAGAATTTAGTTAAATTAAAATTTACAATTTAATCTAAATAACTTCCAAACTGGCATGTAATTAAAATCGAAGGTCTCATACAAATTTTCCGACGTTTTCCGCCCACTTTGGCGAGACGTACGTACAGGTATAAATTTGGACCACCCTATTCTTGCACTGATTCAAGACGTTTTTTAAAAATGCAAAAATCTTTGAAAAATGGCATTTTTGAGAATTAACAAAAATCAACTTTGATTTTAAATAAAAACGTGTTTATGTATTAAAAAAAAGTTCAGTATCAAGCAAAATGTCATTCCAGTATGCCATGTTTTTAATGAATAGCGAGTAAACGTGTGTTGAATTCTATAAGTGTTCGTCAATTTATCATGTTTTTCTATAACTGTATCATTATATTCAAAATCAAGATTATATACTTTACCTATCTCGTGCTGGGCATTATATATCATGCCTAGGGATTATATAAAATACCTAGGCAATGTATATAATATGCATTCGATTACATACTTTGCCTGAAATAGCCAGGGATTATATATAATGCCTGGATTATATACTTTGCCTGTAATATATACACTTTCTTGCTTCACCTGTAAGTTTGCTTCTTAATAACTTTGCCAAATTACCTTCTGCATTTATAGGGAGCATCTGTTTCGCTTCTCTACATGCTTCTATGAATACACTGTAAAAAATCTGCCCGCTGCGCGGGCACATTCTCATCACGCGCTGCACGCGTGGCTCGCAAGTTTGAGCGCGCCTGGTGCGCGCGACTGTTAATTCTCGCGCTTCGCACTCGATAACGTATGTACCTCGCGCTACGCGCTCGGTCATTGTATTTTCCCCACTTTTAAAATTAAAGGTCTCAATATTCACAATGTATGCACTTTGCGACTTTGAAAACAAATATCTTAGAAACGGCACAATTTTGGGGGTTACATATATTGATTGTTTTGTTTGCTGGACCAAGTATAACAACTTTACATACTTTTCAGATCTGGACGTTCTGGGCCCAAAATCCCATATGACATTTGCACCCTCCTTTAGATTCTTTATAACTTTCGCTTCCATCGATCTCAGAACTCGTCGTCTGAGTCGGTCTGTCAATAACACTTTTAATCACCGTTCCCTAACATTATAACAATAGAGATATTGTATTACTCTTGTGTGTATGAAATATAAGTTTAACTTATCTTGACAAAACATTTTATTTATTCACATAAACATTCCTCGGACACAAAATATGTTATTTCTTTTTCAATACTCCACATTTGATGGTCCTGCGAACACCTGATGTTTTATACCGGTCGGAAAACAATTGCGTCGTGTAGGTTAAAACATTGTGCCAGCAGCTTACAAGTGAAAAGTGTTTTCAGATCACATCAGTGATCGTTCAACAATTGTGCCTTTATGCAACCGTAAAATAGTGACATAGTGACTAACAATAAGTAATAACAGTGTAATCTTGTGAAGTTTAAATAACAAAAAGTGACTCTTAAACCGGGACGAAGTGCAAAAAATAACTAGTGGAAGGAACGGTGACTTTGAAGTCACAGCAGTGATTTTCAATTTCAAAAATGCTCAACTTACTATTTCGAGCCACTTTCTCTTCCGTGGACCCCACAGGATCCTCGATGTTATTCAACTAATATCCCATCGTACGAGAAATTTCGCTGCACACGAGTAAGCAGCAGCATCTTTAATATCTGAAATCCAGAGGGATTATAGATGTTTTCCAATCCATTCTTCGAGTCCAGCAAAGTACTGTGGACTACAAGGTATCACATCTTTAGAGATCCAGGAGGCCCTGAGATCGCTCCCATTTCTGAGCAACAGGCAGATTCCGAGTCCAGTTCTTCACATTTTTGTCCGAAATCTAGGTGGATTCGAATTTTCAAAATTTTTTCAACTCCCGTCGTGGTCCAGGGCATTGGAGCCCCACGAACCTACATCAGCTTCCAGTTAAAAGCAGCGCTACTGGGAATTACACTTCTTCGCAACCCCAACCGAGAAGTACAAGTAAGTTATTATGTAAACTACCGATTTTCCATAAAAATCCACATATTTTCAAAATTCTTTATGCCTTTTTTGTCTCTATCACATTCAAACCATTAAAAATGTCTACTGAACAAATTTCAAAATTAAAGAAAGAGCGAGGGAAGTTGAAGCGCCAATTAACTAACTTTGAGACCTTACTAAATGCAATTACCCTTGAAACTGACATTGAATGCCTTGATTTAGAAACAAGACTGAATGAAAAGTTTTTACCAATTTTAAAACAGTTTGGAAATAATCAAAATGAATTAGACTCGTTGACCGAAAACGATGAAACCTAAGAAAAGAAAAATTAAGACGAGCGCGTCAGCTTTAAGAATAGGTACTATCTAATTAGTGGTAGGATCAAAGCTTCAATAAAAAGGGGTTGTTATATACCTTATGTATCTCGCTCAGTTGCAAGTACACAATCGAGCCCTCCATCAAGTGCCGACACGTCTGATGGTACTAGTTCAAGGAATAATTAGGATTCAAATATCGGTCATAATCAACGAAATGATTCTCTAGAGGTTATTGAAAATAACGGACAATCTCAAGCTAACATTTTAAACTCAAATCGTCGTTTTCCAAGGGTTAAGTATCCAGATCTCAAAATTTCCACTTTTTCAGGCAGTTTCGACACTTGGCTAGGCTTTTTTGGCACATTTAATTCCATGATCCACAATGATCCTGATTTACCAACCATTCAAAATTTTCACTATTTAAAGGACTGTGTTACGGGTGGCGCAGACAACATAATTTCTTCGCTTGAAACTTCAACTGAAAATTACAAGGTAGCTTGGGATTTCCTAAAAAATCGTTATCATAATAAAAAATTTATGATTGACAGCCATGTAAAGTCGCTTTTTGAAATACCGTACATGTCCAAAGACTTTTTGATTTGAGCGTTATACGATAAAACTCAAAAGCACATTCAAGCACTTCGCGCATTATCAATCGAAGTAGACAAGTGGGATTCCATAATTATCCACCTGATCAAAGGCAAATTAAACAATTATATGATTGAAAAGTGGGAAAAATCTACTAGCAACGAAGATTTACCCACATTGCAAAACATGTTAGACTTTTTAGATTGCCCCTCCCAAATCGAGGAGAAAAGGGCCTCTGTTAATCAAACACTAAATCAAAAGGCTTTAAATCTAAAAATGAGTACTCATTCGCGTCAGGGTTCGCGTTCACAATACCATTTCACAGGTACTACCACAGCATCGCCATCGAGTTCCAATAGCTCTCAGTCAAATAATAATTCTTTAGGAATATCACGTCACATTTGTAAAGGAGAACATGGAGTTTACGCTAGTAGTCATTTTTCAAACTTGTCACCCAAAGAGCGATACGAAGCAGCAAAAAGAGTTAATCTATGCCCTAACTGCTTGATTGTCAAGGGAACACTTACCCTTGTTGCATCATGTTAGATGAGAGTTCTCAACCTCACATTATTACTGAAAGATTAGCAAACAAAATAGGGCTAAAAAGAACATCAGTCGATATTCCTCTTAGAGCAATTGATAATCCCTCCACCACAGTCAAGCAAACGACAAATGTGACAATCAAGTCTCGTTACACAAATTTACTGTGCGATCCCTCACTTTTCATTGTTTAAACGATAGGTACTACAATGCCTTCAATTACTATCGACCGAAACTCTTTTTCAACCCCACGAGATCTCTTTCTTGCCCATCCAGATTTTCACATCCCAGCCGAAGTCGACATTATTCTCGGGGCTCAATACTTTTATCATTTCCTCTGAACCGGCAAAATTTTAATCGTAGGTCACCCAGCCTTTTTTCAAGAAACCGAGTTTGGTTGGATAGTAGCAAGAACTTTCAACCACAAACGCGTAAAAGAAAGCAAAATTTATTGCAATTACACAAACTACTCTGACTTGTCTCTTTTGTGGGAATAAAATTCACCTACTGCAAGTTCGTCGCGCTCGCAAGAAGAAGAGGATTGCGAAAAGCATCACACAAAAAAGTACACGTCGCGACGAATCAGGACGTTATATTGTTCAATTACCGTTTAATGAGAAAATGTTCGATTGAGGAGAATCACGCCGCGCAGCTCTGATCAGATTTCAGTCTCTGGAAAATAAGTTTCAAAAAGATCCAGCGTTAAAAGAAGAATATGTGAAATGCATTCAAGGCTATTTAGAAGAGGGCCATCGACCCCTTTATTAAATGACATAGACATGCATCTCGGATTTTATTTACCATATCACGCGGTCACAAGAACTAAAAGTCTCACAACAAAAACGCTTGTTGTTTTTTATGCATCGTGCAAGTCCTCAATAGGAATTTCACTCAATGATACTCTGATGGTCGGTCCTACAATACAGGACGATCTTTTTTCATTATTTACGCAACTTAGAACTTTCAGTTTTGCACTTACAGCTGATGTCAAACAAATGTACCGACCGATTCACTTACACGATGATCACAAACTTTTCCAACAAATTTTCTGGCGTGAGAACCCCAATGAGCCACTAAAGGTTTACACACTGAACACAGTGACCTTTGGCACCACATCGGCGCCTTTTCTTGCAGTTCGCACGCTTCAGCAATTAGCCAAAGATAAGCGCGAAAACTATCCAGATACAGCAGCGATATTGAAACGCGATTTCCATGTGGATGACCTGCTGACAGGTGCAAACACATTCAAAGAAGCTCTTTCTCTACGTGACAATTTAATCGAGCTCCTTCACAAAGGAGGGTTGAACCTCCGAAAGTGGGGATCGAATGATCCCAGACTCACTGATATCAATTTTAAAAACGAGTTTTGCAATGTCCACATGTCCTTAGATCCTACAGAAGCTGTTAAGGCTCTCGGGTTGTAGTGGAATCCAAGTTCAGATTTTATCACCTACACGGTTAATCTTACAAATTCCAATAACACAGTAACAAAGTGTTCCATTTTTTTTCAAATAGCGAAACTCTTTGATCCCCTTGGACTCTCAGGTCCAGTTATAGTCACAGAAAAATTAATTGTTCAGAGTCTCTGGAAATCACACCTTGATTGGGACGATGAAGTACCCCCACATTTACAGAAATCCTGGATGGAATATAAAAACCAATTACCGCTTTTAAATCATGCACAATTCAAACGCTGCATCAGCGTGCAAAATTCAGTGATGTTTCAATTACATGGCTTTTGCGACGCTAGTGCAAAGGCCTACGGGGCGTGCATTTACCTTCGTTCGACTGATAACCAACGTATGCACCACATTGCACTTATTTCTTGCAAATCACGAGTTGCACATTTAAAGCAAATTACCCTTCCAAAACTTAAATTGTGCGCAGCTACTCTGTTAGTCAATTTAAATCAAAACACCTCTGAATCATTAAAAATACAAATTGATAATACATATTTCTGATCAGATTCGACAATCACACCACACTGGAATAATACTCCATCACACACATTAAAAACGTTTGTAGCCAACCGAGTAGCGGAGATTCAAACTCACTCAATCTCACGTGATTGGAAACACGTCCCGACACATGACTACTAAGCAGATTCAGTTTCTGGCGGGCAAATAGATCATGAGTTTCTCAATGCTGATATTTGGCAACGTTGGCCGAGTTGGCTCTCTCAAAATGAGGATAAATTGCCTCAATGTAAACTTCACACAGGTAAAGTTCCTGAGCTTAATGAAATTCCGGGGGTCTTCTCGTTTGAAGTAACAATTCAAGATTCAAGCATTTTAGAAAAATACTCTTACACTCAAAATCCTCAAAGGCGTACTTGCATATTGTCTACGATTTATTCACAATTCAACTGATATAATTCATGATCTTGTACACAAGAAAAAATTAGATGAAAAAAGTCCTTAACTCGCTTTAAACCTATTTCTTGACAAAGGAATTCTCAAGGTCGGCGGACGACTCAAGTACTCTCAAATGCCCGACAATCAGAAACACCCAATTGCCATTCCAAAAAATCACCACTTTACGAGACTGATAATTCGAGAAGAACCCATACAAAACTGCATAAAGGTACTCAAGCTACCTTCTATGGAGTCAGCGAAAAATACTGACCAATTGATGGTCGAAATCTTACACGACACATCGTTCGCCAGTGCATAACATGTTTTGGAGTCAAACCTCGGGGTGTCGAATACCTGATGGGAAACCTACCCGAAAATAGATTCAAATCCAAGCGACCATTTTTGAATGTGTGTGTCGATTATTGTGGACCATTTTTTATCAAGGAAAAACGTCACTGTACCCGGAAAAGGGTAAAGGCTTACGTCGCCGTCTTCATTTGCTTCGAAACCAAATCCGTCCGTTTAGAATTAGTCAGTGATCGAACTACAGAATCATTTATCGGTTGCTTGAAAAGATTTTTCTCGCGTCGCGAAAAATCACAGAATATTTATTCTGACAACGGTATAAATTTTATCGGGGCTCGAAACGAGCTGAAAGAGCTTTACGATTCGATTCAATCAGCACAAATGGATCCCAAGGTTCAAAGTTTTTTATCAGAGGAGAGAATTACTTGGAGTTTTATCCCCCCCTCGGGCTCCTCACATGGGCGGTCTCTGGGAGGCCTCGGTGAAGTCATTAAAGAATCATTTGCATAGAGAGGTAGGCAAAAATTTACTGACTCATGAACAATTGGAAACGTTTGTAGAGGTAGAAGCCATTCTCAACACTCGACCTCTTTCTCCCCTTTTCCCTGATTTCAATCATCTGCTCCCTCGGACACCTGGTCATTTCCTGATCGGTAGTTTATAGATCGACGTATGTTTCATTTTTCAAATCGATTTTTTTTAACGCTGCTCGTTCAAAGGAGCCAGGACGTTGAGTCCCATGTTCATAAACCTTAACTTTCTCCCTCTTTTTTTTATATAGTGATTTTTTGTAAATAGTTTTGGTACCAGATTTTCTCAGCTAGCAAAACATCTGCCCTATTGTAATTTGTCTTAACACGTTTTAGTTTATCATTTCTACTTTATTGCTTTTAAAACAAAATTGTAAAATCTTTTCATATTTCAAATTCTGCAGTTACTTTGAGCTCTTGAACTTCGTAAACCTTCGTACACAATAACACAGGCCCACAAAAAAAGTGGGTTGTGCAAGAGATCAGAGTATGGTATCCATACGTATTTCGGGGCGCTGAACACGAATCTGGCATCAGTTTTTCCTCAGCACGTCAGGATTTTCCCCTGGATGCGGAAAGTTCCCTAGTAAATCAGCTTTTCTGGGTATAAAATATCCTTGATATTGAAATCATCTGGAAACAGACCAGACATGATATTTTCACGTATTTTGGGTCGCTGAACGCAAATCTGACATCAGTTTTCCCCGAGCGCGCCAGGATTTTCCCCTCGACGCGGAAAATTCCCTATAAAATCAGCTATATCGGGTATGAAATAACCCTTATTATTTAAATCATCCGGAAAAAGATCCGTCATGATATTTTCATGTATTTCGGGACGCTGAACACGAATCAGAGACTAATTTCCCGCCATAACATCAGGGTTTTCGCTAGACGCGAAAAATTTCCTCGAAAGTCAGCTTTTTTGTGATAAATACGAATATGACGATAATATCTCGATGTATTCTGGGGTGCAGATTTCCTAGAGAATTTTCCGCGTCTACGGAAAACACCAATGTCGTGGCAAGAAATTAGTCTCAGATTCATGTTTAGCGTCCCAAAGTACATAAAAATATCATGCCTGATCTTTTTCCAGACGATTTTATTAAAGAGGGTTATTTCATACGCGACAAAGCTGATTTTATATGGAATTTTCCGCTTCTAGGAGAAAATGCTGACACGCTTCGGAAAAACTGATGCCAGCTTTGTGCTCAGCGTCCCAAAATACATAAAAATATAATGCCTGATCTTTTTCCAGACGATTTCAATAAAGAGGGTTATTTCATACCCGACAGAGCTGATTTTCTAGGAAATTTTCGCGTCTAGGGGAAAATCCGGACGCGCTCGGGGTAAGCTGATGTCAGATTCGTGCTCAGCACCCTAAATTACATAAAAATATCATGCCGGATCTTTTTCCAGATGATTTCAATAACAAGGGTTATTTCATACACGATAAAGCTGATTTTGTAGGGAATTTTCTGCTCCTAGGGGAAAATCCTGACGCGCTCAAGGAAACCTGATGTCAGATTGGTGCTCAACGTCCTAAAGTACATAAAACATCATGCCTGCTATTTTTACAGACGATATGAATAACAAGGGTTATTTCATACTCGACAGAGCTGATTTTCTAGGAAATTTTCCGCGTCTAGCAAAAACCCCGATTTGATGGCGGGAAATTAGTCGCAGGTTCGTATTCAGCGCACAAAAGTACATAAAATATCATGCCTGCTTTTTCCCCCGACGATTTCAATAACAAGAGTTATTTCATACCCGACAAAGCTGATTTTATAGGGAATTTTCCGCGTCTAGGGGAAACTCCGGACGTTCTCGGGGAACTGATGTCAGATTCGTGCTCAGCGCCCTCAAACACATTAAAATATCATACCTGATCTTTTTCCAGACGATTTCAATAACTAGGGTTATTTCATACACGACAAAGCTAATTTATAGGGAATTTTCCGCGGGGGGGGGGTCCTGACCCGCTCAAGGAAAACTGAGGTCAAATTCGTACTCCGCGCCCTCAAATACATAAAAAATTATGCCTGGTATTTTCCAGACGATATGAATAACAAGGGTTATTTCATACTCGACAGAGCTGATTTTCTCGAAAATTTTTTGCGTCTTGCGAAAACCGCTATGTGATGATGGGAAAGTAGTCTCAGGTTCGTATTCGGCGTACCAAAATACATAAAATATCATGCCTGATCTTTTTCCCGACGATTTCAATAACAAGGGTTATTTCATACCCGACAAAGCTGATTTGATAGGGAATTTTCCGCGTCTAGGGGGAAATCCTGACGCGCTCGGGGAAAACTGATGTCAGATTCGTGCTCAGCGTGCCAAAATACGTGAAAATGTCGTACCTGATCTGTTTTAAGATGATTTCAATACCAAGGGTAATTTATACCCAGAAAAGTTTATTTACTAGAGAATTCTCGCAATCCAGGGCAAAATCCTGATACACTGGGGGAAATCACACTAGCTCAAAGTAGAACCCTCCTGTGACTTGAGGAGCGACACAAGGATGACAGATTTCTGCATTCATCTCGCAAGTGCCTTGTTTACGAACCAGTGATAGTTTCGCACTTCCGAGAACACTGATCGCGAGAACAATTATTTTATTCGACTATTTTTGGTACACTCGTTGCAGCTTCGTTTTAGGGTATTGATACCTTTCCTTCTTTTCCGTCTTCTTGGCAGTGATGTTCGTTTCTCGTAGTCTTGGAGAACGATGTTCGGCCTCGAGTGTGCAATGGAGACTGCTGTCCGAAACTCGCAGTTCCAGAAAATTTGGCACTTGTTTTGGACAATTAACTCTATCTTCTTTGGGGCGTTCGGAACGGCAGAGTCGCGGCCAACGCCGTGAGATCATCAAATAATGCAATAAAGAACACTTAGGGCCGCATTATGTCTGTAGAAATACATCGTTCCAGCGTGAGTAGAACAACCAGATAGTATGTGTTCTAGGTACCCAGCGTGTGCATGACACGCTCTGCACCTATCGCTGGGTGGAAATGATACCCTCCTGACATGCAAAAATATAACCCTTTGTGCCTGAATTAAGTGCTGATGATCTGAAAAAGCTAAAGTTAGCTTCTTCTGGAAGGGTTGATTTTCTACATTTCTGTAGAAGTTTTCATGCATTTTTTGCCGAGGAGCTGTTGGCGGAATTTTTTACACCTGCTTACTTTGCTTGGGCTTTCAGAAGTGAGGTATCTAGATGGATTAATGCACTTTCCTTACTTCTGATGTTAAAATGCAGGCCAAGGTTCACGGCCGCATGCTCTGCGGCTTTGTAAAGGAACGCTCCTTTGCCAATCACCTCTTGTTTTCTGACCATTTCTAGGAGAGGATCTCTTCCATTTGCGACAATGTAAGCTATACTCAGGATATTTCGGTTTTAAAGACATTGAAGATTTAGAAGTCCGCGTGCGCCTTGACGCCGTGCGATGTGCAATCGCGGAACGAACGAATTAATATGCAATCTCTTCTGCATATGCATGATCTTACGTGTGGTGATATCGAGGTTCATAAGCTCGTTCTTCGCCCATGAAACTACCCTAAACGAGAAAAATACAATCAGGACAGCAAGCATGTTAGTCGCAGATACATTGTTCAACGCCGACAGATTGGAAGACCAAATCTGTCGAAGAAGACGCTTGTAGCTACTTCGGAGAGACTCCTTTACTGATTTTAAGTCCTGAATGTGGATCTTAGGCACGCCCAGTTATGTATAGGTCTTTCAGAATTTCAGATTCGTTTGGAATCGAATCGGAGAGCCTATGACAAAGCCACCGGATGCGGTTCAAAACGATCGAACGCGCAGAGCACCCGACAATGGGCCAAAAAACGGTGCCGATCACACTACAGTTCAGGAGCTGAAAATAATTTAGATGGAAACACGACGACGAACTGGTGAAACGATCACATGGAGTGGGCGGATTGAATCAACAATCAATTGCTGGACTGCTACGATGCCAGCATTATCCTTGTTAACGGAGGCTTCACATCGTGTATGCACACTCTGTCATGCCAGAAACACCCACAGCTTCAGCAGCTTTTGGAACAGTCTTTGCGAAATCAAGCTGCCTACCTCTCGAAAGCTAAATATAAACGTAGCTTCATGAACACGTCGCAAAAAAGAGGAGGAAGTGCCATTAATACCAACCGCCGAAAGAAGGCGCCCCCTGAGAGATGATAGCGATTTCAGGAAAAGGAGAACAATTAACATTCAGGTGTCTCTTAATCTTCAGGATTTGACTAAAATAGATGATCGGCTTTATGATGATATCTCGGCGGAGTCCGATCTCTGGTCTATCAGTTGCTCAGTTTATGGTACAGCGAGAGCTTTGGCGGATTCAAATCGAAGACTAAACTGACGATTGATCAAAAGACCAAAAGACGCTTACATCAACCGAATAAGAAGATTGGATAAGCCCAAGAGAATGAGTTTCATGTTCAGCGTGTGATTGAATCCGTTACATCTGGTAAGCCGTTCACACAAAGGGTTCGAAAATTCGCTCACGAACTGAGGTCAGAGAGAATTAACAGTCTTTCGCTGACCCATCGCGCATCTTCAGCGATCTCCCTGTTTATGTCAAATATCCACTTAAGCCCAAACGAGGTACATACTTTTTCGAAAGAGGTTTCTTACAACATCCCACTAGGGAAATTAAATGAAGCCACTAAGAATATCATCCAATTCAAGAAGCTTTGCAACAACCTCATAACATCTGAGGACGAATGTTTATCAATTACTGCCGAAGAGGTGAAGAAAGCATGCAGGGAAACGAAGAACTTCTCTGCAGCAGAACTAAATCATATCAAGAACTTTGGGTGTAAGAAGTTCACTTCTACACAGCAACATCTGGCCTGCATCTTCACCTCATATTTTAAGTTCGAGACGACTATTCCACAGTAGTTGGTGTGTGGACGCACTGTACTTCTACCGAAGCAAAACGACTTATCCAACCCAGGGAGCTACAGGCCAACAACTTGTCTGAACACGCTGTATAAGGTCTTTACAACTATCCTGAAAGGCAGGACTGTTTGGCGAATTCGGCCTATATGGAAAAAGTTGTACGAACAACATAACGCGAAAAAAGGTGTTGCAGGCTGCCGAGAGAACCTGTTCATTGACAGGTGCGTTTTCAAAGAAGCAGAATTTCGTCAGTGTTGCCTGTCGATGGCATAGATTGACTACTGGAAAGCTTTTGATTCAACCTCTCGTAGGCTAATCATCTATCTTTTCGAAAGTTTGAAGGTTCATCTACACATAGTGAGACGTATAGAGAGATGATGCCCCTTTGGAAAAATAGGTTCATTATTTAATCTAGAAATTATCGCGTGACAACGAACAGCGTCATCTATTAGAAGACGTCTTTCAAGGCGATGCCATGAGCTCTCTGCTCTTTTGCATCACACGTCAGCAACTATTTATCGCACTGTCCAATTGTCCTGGATATCTCACTGGTGACAACAATCATCGCGAGCATAAGGTCACTAAGGTATTTTATATGGATGACCTAACATCTATGCTTTTATTTAAATCTAACTTCAGAGTGCTTTAAATATCGTCGAGGGGTACGCAAGAGATAGGGGTATGAACTTTGGACTGGACAAGTATGCCAAGATTCATCTGAAGTGAGCGCCTATACATACTTAGGCGTACCTGCGAGGCGCATTCAGGACATAACATCAGTAAAGAAGTATATCTCCGAAGCAGATACAAGCCTCTTCTTCGACAGATTTGGTCTTCTAATCTGTCGGCATTGAAAAAGCTATAGTATAGTATAGTGTAGTGTAGTGTAGTATAGAGTGTAGTGTAGTGTAGTGTAGTGTAATGTAGTGTAGTGTAGTGTAGTGTAGTGTAGTGTAGTGTAGTGTGGCGTGGCGTGGTGTGGTGTGGTGTGGATTCAACGTTCCCGAATTTACGGATTCCGAGAATTGACGCCGCGCCGCGGGTAGGCTTGTCAGGTGCTGCGCGGGACGTGTTGACCGCTTCCGAGAATCGACGCCGCGCCGCGGGTAGGCTTGTCAGGAGCTGCGCGGCGTGTGCGGGGTTCACGAAGGCGTAAGAAAACTTAGCAAAATCTGGTTTAGTTAGGGTAGGTCAGGTCCAAGGACAGCCCCAAAATCGACGTTAATTCCGAGTTTGACTGTACTAACATTAGGGTGTCCATTAAGAACCATTCATTTTGCATATTTAAAATACTACCCCTCAATTTTGTATCTTTTGGTGACGAAATTAATTCCTACTTTTTGTCTTTTTTTTTTTAATTGTTTCGAAGTCGCCAGGTCAATTTACATGGGTGACCCTAAATTCTACAAAAGAAAAGACAATTCTTTTGCAGTATAAAAAAATTGGCAGAAATATTGTATGAGTAGTGATCATCTTTATAATATTCTGAAAATTAGAAAGCTTTGAGACATGATTAAATTTTCAAAAATATCTAGAAGACTGCACGAGTTTAATTGAATGTACTTAGAAAAAATGTTCGTTTGATTTAACCAAATTCATGCGATTTAAAAAAAGAGACTTGTGAAGACCTAACATATTTTAGAAAATATACCTATAATAACAACAGTTAAAATTGATTTAGAAATCCAAAGGAAACTGTTTTGGTTCCTATTGAATCTATTTCAAATGTAACAATGAACGAAGAAATTGTATTTCGTAATAGTAGATAGTGCCATTATTTTATTTTTAAGTTTGCTGATCTGAATTATTTTCCAATATTCACATAAATAAAATTTTAAATTCGAAGGCCTGCCAATTTTTATTATATTCTTTAAATCAGCAATTGGGATATTTACCTTAATTGTTCATCAAAATGAAAAAAACTGTGCGTTGGTGACTAAAAATAGGCGAAATTGGTACCAGACTATAAGGTCTGTATTTGGAATTGAATCGAGAAATGAATGTGACGTAAATAATACCAAGTGAAAGAGAGTAATAAGACTTTAATAAAAGGAATTTTGTGAGAAGCTTTCATTAAGGGATTACGTGCGAGAGACCTTCTTCTATAAACTGAGCAATGAAACTGTCTCCCTCGATCATTGACATCGACTATTATTATTATTATTATCCTCATGAGCATTTTCTGCCAACGACTACACAAGAGGAGAGAATCATGTTCATCGTGTACTTGACAGTCAAGCAGGTTTATTATTTACTTGGGACATGCACTTAGGCAATTATCTTGCTCCCGACAATTGACCATTAAAAAAGAAGAGAGGGTTCACAACTTCACATCCACCTACGCCCTACGCCTATACTTCTATAACTCGTCTTTCTTCTCGAGGGACATTCGCTCAATTTGTTGAGGCAATAGATTTTATTGCTTACGTCCGTTGCGTGTTACAAGTCGGCGTTGGATCGCGCCAATCACGTCGCGAATGAAGATTGACAAGAAAGCTTTCCCAAAGTTAGAAACGATCTTTCTTCAAGGTTCCGAAGCAAGAAATCGACCTTCCTTCGAAGAAGGCGTTTCATGGGTATAAGTTTTTCATAGTTTCAAAGAGACATTTTTTCATGCAAGTGTAGGAAAACTCAGAGAAAAGACAACAAATTTTAGGAGAACTTTGGTTTTGGCCCGAACAATTACAATTTGAAATAGTACAATTTTGTCAATTAGTTTTAAATAAGAATGGTTTAATAATAGAAACCCTTCCGTATTTACGTCTGGAAATAATTTCTATCGTTCTAGATAGTATGCAGGGTAAAGGAACCAATTACTGAGGATAATCTATTGTCCATGAAGATAAATACCTTTCTATCTTCACTATTTTTGCATGTAAACGTAATTTTTTATTTAGAAACTTCATTGGGACTCATTTAGCTTCTACTAAAAAAATCACAAATTAGAGTTTTAGGTCAGAAGCAATCAATTGTTCCCTCGACCAATTCGGTTTTTTTTTTAAGTAATTGAATTCGCCTCGAAGAAAATGTAATAAAATTGTTCTTTCCGCTTCTCCCGAGAAAAATGTATTGCGAAGAAGAAGAAAGTTGTTATTTGAATCAAACATTTTTCTGGCGACACTACCTGAGAAAATCGAAGGCAGATTAACGAAGAGAACTTGCCTTCGTGCTACTAAGCTCATTACAGGTCATAACGAAGAAATTATGGCTTATTAATGGAATAATACACAGCTTACTCAAACGAAGAAATCGATTTTCTTGGCTATAGATTGAGAGACAAGAATATGACTGGGAAAAGAAATTACTTCTCCCCTAAGAGACTTACAAACGATAGTTCCAGGGCGAAATTTACCGTACGAAATTTGTGTTGTGTGAAGACAACCATATGGGCGTACTCATGCTTGGCCGAACAAAAGGAAAGTCTCGAAGCGTAAAGTTAAGACTAAAAGCATTGGTGACTTCCTGTTTTTGTCTTCTACTAGATAATCACTCTTGAATGCTTTCCGCTTAATTTCTCGGAGAGAAGAAACTCGAAATTCACGGTCATTGTCCTACGACCTACGTATTCAGAAGTCATATATCAATTAAACTTTTTTTGTTAATAACCCCACAAAATCAGACACATTAGTTTTATACCTATTATTAATGTAAACCAATTAGTAGATAATTTATTTACTTGAATAATATGTCAATACTCAATATCAGTAACAAAAAAGCTTTATAAGTAAAATAAACATATAAATCATTTATGCGCGCGATATTCACATATATAAAAAAATACTCATCAAATACGAAAAATTCCGCTGAATTATTTTCCATCAGGCGTGTGGTCTCTGCATAAGTCACGCAATCAGTAGTTGACGGAATATGATTTGAAAACATTTTTTGTTTTATGAAGTTATGAGTAATTCAACTCCTACGGCTAATGAAGTAGATTAATATCCAAAAATTGTCGAAAATTCTCTTTAAAGAATGATATTATTTGAACCAATAGAGGTGGGGAATTCCATTTCATATGAGCGCACTGCCCGAAACACATTTGCTTACCATAAGACCCTCTTGTACATAAGTGCAAAACCATAATCACTACATTAAATTTCGAGAAATAATATTTATTATAATAGTATAAATTTAGAACAGAAAACGGCTGGGATTTTGGATTAATTAGTCTCAACATTTTCAGAAAAATTACCACCATTTTTTTGATGTTCAAGTTTTTATTATATGTAGTATTCCGATGGATTTCAAAAGAAAACTAAGTTCTATCAGATTCAATACAACAATATTAAATACACTGGAACTTGGATTTACCACCGCTTTCGGGGATGGCTTCAGTGGTAAAAACGGACCGTCGAAACGTAAACATTCAGTGGCGTTTGAACCATCTCCAATTGGAATACATAATATTACCGCACACTGTCCAGAAACCGCCGCGGCAACAATTCTCGAAAGCATTAAATCTGGACTCATTCATACCAAGTTCCAGTGTACCTGTATTCATTTAAATACTACACACTTTAAAATTCGACAACTCTTTTTGATAGCCTGCTTGATCAGATTTATGCAATTAAAATGGTCATAACTTTGTCAAACAAAATATTGTATAAAATTCGTGTCCTCTTGTTTCCTTTGAAGAACAAAACATTTCGCCAGCCAATAAAATTGTACTATTGTCAATTGAAAAAAGGTGAAGATGACAAATTGCCAAAATAGGTGAAATAAGTGACAAACTTTAAAATATGTGACAACCTGTGATAATTACTGAATATTCAAATCTCCTTGCATCACATTTTAGACATGATAGGGCAGACATGTAGTCAAATCTCCGTATCAAATTTTTGGTTATTTCTCGGATTTTCCCGGGAATCAAAAGTTTCTTTGAAACATTCAAATTTTTTAATTCAGGTCCTCAGAACTCCATTTTGTTTTGTTTAAAGCATTGAATATTTTTCAATTTAAAATTAGTAGCCTTATAAGTTCAATAATCTGAATTTCAAGGACTTAAAAATTAAATAAATTCCAGGGAAAGAATTCTACAAACTTCTAAAATCCACTCTCTGCAAAATTCAGAGAAGTGAATGAAAAAATGGAAACTTCGCTAAATTAAATTCTGAAATATCCTCTTTAAAATAAAACCAAGGACATAATAAAATATTCATTGGTTCTCGAATTATCGTAAAAAATGTGGAAGCGTTGCCCAAGACGACAATCGGTCGGTCGACGACTGGGCATGCTTCCACAGTATGTAAGATAATTCAAGAACCAATAAATATTTTATTATGCTCTTGGTCTTACTTTAAAGAGGGGATTTCAGACTTTAATTTAGCGAAGTTTCAAATTATTCCTAGGGATGGCCCACTCTGATATTCCTCGTGCACCCTCGAAGTATTCCGTCGATGTCCCAATGTATTCCCAGATATGCTTAAGTATTTCCAAGAATTCCAAAGTATTCCTAAATATTCCAAAATATTTCCAAATCTTCTGACATATTTGAAAGTTTTTTTTCGGGGATTTCGACAACTTACACACGATTTTATGGCTCCGCGATGGAATCCCCGTCATCATGCATCATATTGCCGAATTGCTTAACCCCTTCCCTCTATTTCACCACGGCTAGAAATATGCCAATACAAATTTAAATTGCAAGCTTAGGTGTGCTTTGGAACAGGAACCTGATCGAAACTTTCGTTCCATTTCGTTATTGATAGAAAAAAAAAAATTTTCTCAAGTTTGATCTGCGATCTCTAGATTTGGCCGAAATTATATAATATCTGAAATTACATTATTGATTGGATCCAAATTATTTTGTTTTAACTGGAAGTAACGAAATGGGATGGAAATTTCGGTCGGGTCCCTTCTTTGGGACTTAAAAAAACTTTTAGAATTGCGTGCCAAATATTTTTGAACATTTAAAAAAAAGCTGGAAATTTTTTTGGTTGAAAATTGAAAGTAACAATAATAATATAATTGAAAAATCAGTATTTTTCAAAATAATAAAGATAATTGACTTTCCCTGTTTCATTCTTGAGAGGAGTTTCTTAAGTTTTCTACAAAAAGTTTCCCAGGTAATTTTTTGCATAGCTAAAAAATATTTTTTGAATATCTTAGAATCTGCCCTTTAATATCTACGGATGCAGTGTTATCTAAATATTCTTCTCTAATATCTATTTTTCTCTGTGTAAAATTTGTACCAAGATATAAGTGATTGGAAAATAATAATTAAAAGGCGACGGAAAATGAAATGTTTACTCTATCTTAAATAAAACTCATTTTATGGGTCTTTTTCTGAGAGTCGATGGAGAGCTCTAGAAAGTAATTAATTCGCATTGCAGCATTTACTTTCTCAACACCATGGAAGTAAATAAAATTCTATCTTTCCGTTGTTTTTGATGAAAGATGTGCTTCACGATTCTGCAAAAATAAATTGGGTTGCTTTTATATCAAGATATCAAGAAAATCCACATCTAATTCCTGGGATTCTTATTCACAGAAAAACCTCAAGCTTTTTTATAACAAACAAATTAGAAACAATTTTGCAAATAGTTAAATACTACATTACAAATTACGAAACAAATTTACATCTCTCAATGCAGCTGCCAAGTGCCTACAGTGTTTTTATCCCATTTTGATATGAAAAAAGCGAGCAGAAAAGCTTGGGGACTTTCCGTGTTTATTATCTCTTTCAATTTTTGTTTTAAATCGGTTTTCCTCTTCTCTTGATTTATTTTTCTAAGCTTTCGTTTAGTAATCAGATTGTTTCGCGCGAAACGATGTCTTCAGGGTAAACCTAATGCATTGAAATGAGATACGAGTCAATAGTTTCGTTAACTGTGCTCAGCAACTCGAATACAAATGCATCTCTGAGCTGCAACAGGATGAGCATTACGCGGATAAGATAAATCTTCTCTGGATCGTTAAGTTCATGATACCGCTTTTAACTACATTGATTACTGTGAAAATTACCAAATCAAGAAGCCACTATTTATCTCATCTAATTACGGAAGATTGGGTACATAATTAAAATTCTAATAAAGATAATGATTTCATATTATAAGTTTGACTCTGTTATATAATATAGATAGTATAGTTGTTTACGTATTATCGACATAGAGCAATTTAAAGAAACGTATTTTAGAAACGCGTAGGAGTGATACTTTTTCAATTTACTAAACTTTTGGAAGAGAAAAGAAATTGCTTGTAAATATATCATTTTAATGTCCTGTTTAACTTTTCGTAAAATAAACCAGCTTGCTTCGAGATAAGGGAAGTTTTATCTGAAATGCTTTTTTATGTACAACGAACACGAGATACAGGGGAAAATGTAACTACGACCTTTCCAACATTTCTCATTACTTTTAATTAACAAAAAAAAAATGAAGATAGAATTCTACAAAACCAAACAGTACAATTTTCTTAATAAAAATTCTTTTACTTCATGTTTTGATTAAAAACAATGAGAAAAAGAGATTATACCGTTTATGATCTTGGATCCAAAAAATTTGGGATAGCAACCTATGGATATTAAGCCGTAAAATATGGATGTTACTTTCGAACATCCTGAATTATAAAACTTAATATCTATAGATTGCGTTCCCAAATTTTCAAGTCCAAGATCATAAACGGTATAATCTATTTTTCTTAGTATGTAGAGGTTTGTGTTAATTAATTATATTTCGCTTCGAAATGCAAATTATAATAATATAAGTAAATACATATCAACAGAATTTCATCTAGGTATAATTTCAAGCCCCACTACAAATAGGAAAGCAAGCAGTAACAGGACAATTTCGCCTCGCCTATCCCCTCACAATTGAATGCTTGAATTTATCAGTTACTGCCAAGTTATCTCGACGTGCCTGACATAACGGATTTTTTTTATACAAAATGCATGCCAAGCGGCATTAGGTTATAGTTATTGTTTCATATCGATTTTCTCCATTTTAGCCTTATAATAATCCCCAATCAATTATCTGAAAAATCTGTAGCGATTAATTTTAATTTTAAATACTTTCAATACATTTGCCCTTCTACGTTTATAAGATAAGAAGATGCTCTGATTTTAAATACACCTACAGTTTCGATTTATAATTCAGACTTGCGACATACGTTAATGCACCATGATCTACATTGCAATATTTTTCGTCCCACTTTGTAAATTTGTTTTGCATAAATGTATAAAACGACGTCATTTATTGTGGCTGCAGGTGTCAGTGAAAACAATAGTAAACGTTGCAACATTAAAAAAAAAGAGTAACTCACTTTTATATTCAACAGTAAAAGTTTTTCCAGCTAAGGTTAATTCATTTTACACAGCTTTGTCTGTTAACAGATTTATATTTTAAGGAAAAATAAAAATAATATTAGCGTATTTAAATTTACCAAATATATTAAGCAGTGCTTTTTACTGAAATAAACGAAGACTCATTTTGGTTTCTCGTGTATGACATTATAGCGAGTGTTACATTTGATCTATCATATTTCAGTTGCGGGTAAAGACATTACAAAAAAATATACGTACATGTCCCCATTTTTAATCAATTTTCGTGGTCATAATCATTTATAAACTTAAACTTCAAATTAAAGCATTCAAAGTGCATCAATTCTACATTTGAAGAATTAACACAAAAAATTGAAGAATTTTATGTATATCCAAAAGCTCAATATTGTACAATTTTAGAATTCAAATAAATTCGAATTGAAGGGCTTCTAACATAGACTGTTATTTAAAATTACACAATTTCAAACTTCTAAACATAAACAATTCAGTACTAAGCATTCAAAACTGAAAATTTAAAGCATTAGTTGTTTTAAATTCAATAATAATGTCAAATCCAAAGTGTTTAAAATGATATCATTTGAAGACATGGGAATGAAAATTACATAAGGACCAAAAATGAAATTGTACAGGATAAAAAAAAGTTTTCTATGATAGGTTCTTTAAATATATAATTTTGATAAAATTATAAAAGCATGTGCTCTCCAAGAAAAAAATGGTTTTTATTTGTGGCTTTGTAAACTGTAAGTAGTGCTAAAATGTTTTTTTATATTTATATTGCAAATAATAGATTACAAAAAGAAACTTCAAATGCTTTATTTTAAATTGAAGTTGGAACAGTACTTATATACAAAATAAAATTGAGAAAAAATATTTAATTCTCTTGAACGTGCAGAGTTTTAGATAGGGTCGATAGGGGCAAGTGTGATAACGGGGTTAGTGTGATAACGAGAAAATTTGGAATGAAAAACGAGTTAGTTATTAACTTTTTTTATTGCAACATGATGATTATATCACTTATTATTTGTAGGAAAAAGGTGGCTGTCATTAGTTATGGCTTAATTCAGTTATTTTTAAAGGAACTGAGATGCTTTTAGAAAACTCTAATTCGTAATTGTGTCATCTGATCTTTTGATTTGATTTTTTCCTGCATAAAGCACCTTTTGTTGAATTTTTTTTAGGAGTGAAGGAAGATATATTTTCTTTGAATATCCGTTTTTTCTTAAAAATGGTTACATTTTTAATGATAAATTACGGCACGGTAATTAAAAATCAGACTAAGGGGTAAGTGTGATATCTGTTATTTGTTTTTCATTTTCATTGTGAAATACGAAAATCTGTCAACAGTTCCAGATTAGTTGGAGAGGTTAATTAACCTCATTTTTGGAATAAAAATGTAAGTAAATAATGAAACTTATGAAATAACATTTTAATGTATAAATTTTATTATCTTATGTTCATTAATATTATTATAAATGTCAAAAAATTGAAAGAAAACATACATTTTAAGAATAAGTGGATGGTTAATTTATAGTTACAAAAATATAATCTTGTAAGATTTAGATTTTAGTGGTTTTTCACACGTATCACACGAATCCATAATGACGGAAAATCTAAAATCGTTGACACACCATCAATGAAAATTAAAAATATTTTTTGAGGCAAGTTTTTGCCGATTAAAGATGCGGACAATTAAAAGTCAAAGGTCCAAAGATAATTTTTGCCAAACTTTAAACAAGAATCTTCTCAAATATTTGAAATATCACTAATCAAATTCTAACTTTGTAATTTCGTATCACACTTGCCCCTATCGACCCTACATTAAATTCTCGGTAAACAAAGAAATGCACCTTCATTTAAAAGAAAAACATGTTCGGTCCTGTGGTCTTATTCAATAGATGGTTCGGAGTAATTATATATTTTAATTTGAAAAATTGCAAAATACTTTTTTTCGACGTACGTATAATTCTTAATTTACGCTGCGACTTTTGAGTTGAAAAGCAAATATATATACCAAGAAAAAAATTCTTCTTATTTGATCGACATTCTGTTACCGGGAAAAATCTTTTCTAAACCCATGTAAAAAACGAAAATATGCTTAAAAAATGCAAAAAAAATCGCCGTTTCGGGTAAAAATCAGCACATTTCATGAAAGATCAATAAATACATCAGCGCCAAGGGTAAAAATCAGCACATTTGCTGACAAATCAGCGCGTCTCATAACTCTAATATTCGTCTAGTCTAGTATTACGACATTTTCCGCATGGGCTAATCTTACGGAAGTTTTTGCCCCTCCCCCGGTATGATTGAGGAACAGAATCTGATGCCTTTCTCACCTCCTCAGATCACTTTAGCAGGGGACAACCCCCCTGGGCCCTGCAGTGGGACGAGAGTCGAACGGACCTCTTTTTCTAACGTGCGGAGCTAGAAAGAAAGGTAAGTTCGATTCTCGACTTCAGTTACATTGCTGACCCATTTCCAACAAACAACTTCATAAGGTCAACATAACCTCAAAACTGTCAAACCTTTTTCATCTTTCATTTTGTTGAAAGTGCAAAATAAGAAACAAATTACGGTTAGTAATAATAATAATATTAGTACGCACTAATGCAGTAAAGCTAGTAGTACGAACGATTCCGAAATACTCGCTCTAGGCTAACTATTCGACTGGTTAATCTTGGGGAAAATTTCTAAATTAAAATAAAAAATATGAAACGACTGATCGTATCGTAAAGTAAGAGGACTTATTATACACTATATACAGGGTTTTAACCCAAGTAGTGGTTTCGCGTCTATTTTTCCTTCCTAATCTTATATGATAGTTCTAATTTGTACAGGACACGCAAACTCCTTTTTAGGCTTTTCAGAAAGGCGATTCTCAGCTGATTATGAGATGTTCAAAGTTTCAAGTAGGATACCTAGAATATTATCACAGTCGATCGAGGGTGCTTTTCACTATTTCCTCCAACTCGAATTCAAGCAATCTCTAACGAATAATAGTGCTCGAATTCACAGAACCCAAGCGATCTCTCATTCACGCTTCTGTTTACACGATCTGTGAGGTTTGGCCGAGTTTGAACAACCGACAGTGCTCTGATTCACTTCACATTACCGGTAGCACAGTTTCCGCATCAGTGAGACGTCTATTGAAACACGTAGGTATGTACAGCACAGAAACTCGAACATCACTCATCTCCTTCAAACACGATTTCCCAGCGAGGAATGGGCCCAACCTTCACATTTTTTCTTTTATACTTTGAACACATTTCCTGCTTATCAGGCAACCTAAGTATGTAAAACATTTTCAAAATGTTGTCCTCTTTTGCACATGGTATAATGTCACTGATTCGATAAATATTTCAAACTAGACACGATTAGTTTTTGCCACATTTCTAGTTACTCGTGCCTACAACAAACACGACCGCGACCGAGGCGACCGATGTGGCATTGCTGGCATTGCTGGTGAGTACACATGGGACATGACATGGGGCGAGAGTGAGTCCGCTTGGTGGGCAAACAGCTGCCAATCCCCACCTTAGGACCCCACCAGTACGGTACGGTAGTTCAGACTTCAGTCCCTCAGGCCTCCACGATTTGACCGTGACTCTCGTCTGCCTTGTCTACCTTGGCTTTTTCGCTTTTTCTTTCATGTCTTCGCTTTGCATTGCCGATTTTCCGAACAAGCTGTTAAGGTCCATTTCTGACATTCCTTGGTTCCTTCTCGGAACCGATCTTCCTATTTTTCTACAACTCTTAAATCTGGACAAATCTGGAAACTTGCAAAAGAATCGCAGATTGAACGTTGAACCGCATTTGAAATGTTCGAATGGAGTGTCTGGTCACGTGCTGGCGCCGCGCCGAGGGGGAACAACGATGCTCGAGATGAGATATGCTGATTTGGAATGTCAACGATATTTAAATGTTGAAACGAGTCAGTGTCATTTCGAGATTGTAGCCGGGGTCGAATATTCGTGCATGCTCCATGCTTTTATCTATTTTATAGGAAGTAGAGTTCTCTCTGAGAAATGCTGATCATGTCAATATTGTCAATACTCATTGTCAAGGAAGTTAATTGAAATCTATTTTTGTTCATTTTCGTGCAGTTCTGTGCAGTATCAGTCAGCAGATTTTCATGTTTTTAAAAATTTATCATCTCACCCCTACTAGAAATAATCAATTGAACACGATTCAGAACGATGCACAGTTGTCAAAATTTCAATCGTTCCTAATCGGTGTACCGTTTGTTAATCGATTTAAATTATTTTCTATTGTGTATAGAGGTTATGTTTCCATTCCTAATATTCCTAATTGTTTTCAATCGGGCCGGCAATTTATAGGCGGCGACCGGCGTTTGTTTTCTCTGACGAAAAATAACCTAAAATAGAACAAATTTTTCTTCGCGTCCTCGCGGTGATTTTAGAAGAGCGTCTTGTCCTTTGCGACTACATGTGCTATGCACAGAATAATACTGTAATGAAGACATTCCAGATTCAGTATTCCGCGACTACCCTGACGTCGTGAGATTTACGTTCGCGGAACAGGATACTTAAAGTGCATGGTTTTGTTTATGCGCATAACCTTTCGGGACCCGATATCGAGGAATCTGAGCTCGTCCTTTATCCATGAAGCCACTTAAAATGAATAGAGTACTACTGAGACGGCGAGCATGTTCGTTGCAAATACTTTGTTCCATGCCGACAGTTCAGAAGACCATATCCGTCGGATGAGACGTTTGTATCTGCATCGAAGGGTATCCTTTATAGACGCCACGTCCTAATTGCGGCTCTGTGGCACTCCCAGGTATGTATAGGTATCTCCAGGTCCAAGGTATCGTATGGAGCTTCTGTCGACAAGCTCACTTTCTTCGGGGATGCCATTAGGTTTTCCTCTTTTTAAATCATCCTTGGTGCATTTGTCTAACTCGAACTCCATTCCAATCTCTTAAGCGTACTCTTTGACAATATCTACTGCCCTGTGTAGTTTCTCTTCAATTTCAGCATAGATCTCAAGATCATCCATGTAAAATACATGAGTGACCCTATGCTTTTGATTTCCAGATTGGCCGCAAATGTGACCTTCGGAATGGCAAAGTGCGAGAGGTAGTGGCAATGTGAGGCAAAAGAGGAGAGGGCTCATGGTGTCGCCCTGAAATACGCTGCACTGAACAGTGAGACTGTTAGTGATCACATGATGTTTTACAGATGAGGTAGTAAACCTGGTGTGACAAAGCAGCATTAATCTCTCTATGCACCTCATGATGTGTGGATGAACCTTCAAGCTTCCCAACAGACAGGTGATAAGTCTATGGGAGGTTGAATCAAAAGCTTTCCGATAATCAATCCAGGCCATCGATAGATAATGCTGATAGGGTGCTGCGTCCGCACAGACACATCTATCGATGAGCCTGTCACGCCTTTTTTTCAGCCGTGCTTTTCTTACATCTCTTTCATCACAGGTCCAATTGTCCGAACAATTCTATGATTGAGGATAGATATGAAGATCTTCTACAGTGTCTTCAGACAAGTTATTGGCCTGTAACTCTGAGGGCTGGCTAAGTTGCGCGTCTTCGGAAGGAGAACTGTGCGCCCTTCCACCAACGTTCAAGCGAAATCCATCGTTGTAATGAAAAATTCATATAGTGTCTACTTGACGAAAGATATTAAATTTCCGGTTATTTTCCGGTCTTCTCTTGATGAATTGTCAATCTTCTCGCAGAATTTGAAAGAATAACCAAAAAAAAAAAAACACGGATGTTTCCTACCGACGCCCGGATACACATTCTCTCCTTTGGGCAAGAAGTGTGTAGATCGTTCCGAGATGGGTAAACATAAACGTTGGCGAAGATACAGTATTGATTCGTCTGATGACGTAGATTATTTGCACGAATTGTTGAAAGTGATAAAGAAATTAAAAACACAAAACAGAAATAAGCGCTGCCATCGTAGAAGTTCTTCTTTGTTATTTCCGTCACGATATTCGAGTGTATCAAGTATTAGCCGCAATTTAAAACCCACTTTTCTGTGAGATCTTATCTCTTAGAAACGATCTGGGTCTGACCCATGTCGTATCCGATGGCTCTCAACCATTTTGGAAAATTATTTTTCCTGAGTCATTCTTCTCTCCATTAAACAGGCTCTTAACCTGTACATGGGACTGTTTGTTGCCATGGAGTCGCTCCAACAGGCTTTTCCCTGTATAGCAAAAACTTTTCAGGAATAGCCGTTTGATAAATACGAACTTGTTTTTTGGAACAGATCGAGATAACCGTCAAAGGAGGCAAAGGTCACGCTCTAGTTTAAATAACATCCCATATTTTCCTGGGATTTTAGATCCGGAAGTAGATCGTCCACTATGGCTAGAAAGAGAACCAAGCCCACCGCTTTTGAATTTAGCACCCACGGCAAAAATATCGAGTGTTTTCGAGGTACAACAGGTGGCCCCTGAAAGCGCTGATTCACTAAATAAGAAAATTAAAGAAGGTGTTCTTACTTGTCTTAGGAAACTTTGCTTGGAAGACCGGCACCGAATAATTGTTTGGGCATCGACCCTCTCAAGCTCAACGACAAAGTTAAACTATCTTTACAAAAAGCTGAAATCACCTTGGTAAGAGACGAAAAGGTTCTCTTAAAACAAAACAGTTTGGCAGCTAGCATTGCTGCTGTAGACAACACAGCGAGTCACAAATAAGAAAAAATTGGATCATCACTACAACAAGACAACGTACAAGAGCACCAGAAGACATAGAGGTTTCTGTAGGCATAATTGCTGAAAGATTACGTTTAGTTTTTGAAAAATGGGACCCGCGAATTTTATCATGAATGAAGGGTTATATGGTTCCCTTCTCTTATCCTTCTTGAAAATCAAAGCCTGTCCATAAATCTAAATGAAACAAACGAGATATGAAATCATATCGCTTATCTATCAGCTTCAAGCTGGAGGAGTAGTATAGGAATGTAGTCCGCCAAATGATCAGTTTTCTTCTAACTTCTCTCTTCTACCAAAACCGGATGGGACTTTCATATTTATTTTTAATCTCAAAGATCTAAATGAATTTATTCAAACAGATCCTTTTATATTCAAAGACTACAGAGCAGCTGTCAATCTTGTGAGTCCGAACGGTTTTATGTCAACTCTAGACTTGCAGGATGCGCATTATTTAGAATCAATACATCAATCAGACAGAAAATTTTTAAGATTTGAATTAAATGGAAAGGTCTATCAATTCACTTGTCTTCGGTTTGGTCTGTCAGCAGCTCCTTCAGTGTTCACGAAACTATCGTAACCTGTCTTTTCTTATCGACAAAAAGTAGGATAAAATTCGGTACTCTATTTAGATGACTTTTGTGGCAATCAACTATTTTATCTGGTAATAACTCTATTAAAGATCTTGTCTCCCGCTCAGTGATTTTTTCCTATCCTTGTAAGTCAGGGTGGGGAGCTGTATGTGATAATCAAAAAGCTAGTGAATTCTGGTCAGTGTGCCTTGTTTAATCTCAGATGTTCAGCAGAAGACTTGTATAATGGGGACATTTTATCAAGAATATTATTACCAACATTATCGAACCCGCGGAAAATCAGGCAAAATTAATTAATCTCAAACGCGATAGAGGCAAACGTGTAGAAAACCCTCTTCCCTCTCTTCAAGCGAAAACCGCCTTCCGTGTAGCGTCCTGCGATTGTGTCATTGCAAATTGATTATCTGTCTAGCTTTTCTGTCGTAAGGGCTTAATTTTGAATCGATTGTGGTGCGCTATGGTGAGAGGGAACAATGGGGTGAAACGCTGTGCAAAATTTACGTGGATTCTTATAGAAGGTAAAGTGCAATACTAAAGAAAACCGTGGTTATGATTCCCGCAGGTTCCTTCTTTTTAAATCCGGATTAAAGATCCATGCGTCATCAGGCATATCTGATTATAAGAGGCGAAGGCATTTTTCTGGTCGCACACCGCGAGAGCAGCATCGTCTATTGTCCTGAAATCCTTATCACTGATAACAGAATCAACGTCTACGACGGAATATCCATCATCACTGCGTTCGCTAGAATCAAGAAATAGTACCCACCTAATTTATTTAAAAAAAGTAAGGTACTAGATCTTTTATCCGGTAGCAACTACTGTAAGTATCTCTGCGCATTTATAGGCAATACATTTTTTGTGGATCTCTTCGGATACTTCATATGAGTGAGAGGCTGAAATCTTACGCGGCCAAACTCGATCGAATTTTAAATTAATCATTTCCGACCTAATTCTTGGACGAATTTTAAAGTAATGCATATTGTATTTTGTCATTTAAGTCTAGAAAGAATAAATATCGCATTCCAGTATAATTTTGCTACAAAATAGATAACACGACGGCCGTGTCGTACCTTGACAGAATGGGCAAAGTTCAATACCAGGACTTGAATAAGACCTCAAGAGAGGTTTGGCAATGGTGCGAGGAGCGCGATATTTGGGTTTTGGCTTCCTATATTAGTTATATAGATAATTTTGAATAACATACCGAACCTCGAAAATGAGAACCTGAAACGGAATTCGGACTATATATTTCCGCATTTGAAAAGATTTTCAGAAATTTTAGAAAACCTGAAATAGACTTGCTTGCAAGTAGAATGAACTCGAAATGTATGAATTTTATCTCCTCGAAAAGAGATACTGAGTCTTTGACTTCTCAATACTAAAGAACAATTAAAATTATACGCAGCTGTTACAGTTGCGTGTTTTGTAAATTGGTTTTGTATAACAGTCGTAAAGTTTGATTATTAGCCTCACATATCGATATATACGTTACATTCATTTCTGAAACAGTTCAAATTGGGTTCAATGCGAAGAGGAAGCGTGCATCCAAGTTGAATAAACCAAAATTGTATATATTTTGATACAATAGTTTATAACGATGGAAACCGGTCTCACAAATTGCATTCCCACTGAACTTTCCTCTAGGATGTAATTTCTTTCGATCCTGTATTTTCAGTAAACATTGTTGTTAAGTTAGATTCTGCTGCCCGCTTCTCACAAGAAACCGTTAGATTTTATCAAACACTACCTCCCTCAAAAATGTTATAGCCGACCCCGTCAGAGTATACCATATGTAAACGCGCACATATGGTACGAATTTCATAGCAATAGGATTTTCCCGGAATCTATTCAGAATAAATTTATAGTCACTTCGGTAAAACTCAATTAGAGTCTAAAATAAAATAGCAACTAGAATAGAATTCAGAATGAATCAAGACAAAATTTTGTTTGTGCATAGCTTCAAGGCATGATCATAAAATTATAGATATA
Organism: Andricus grossulariae; assembly: GCA_011634705.1. Lineage (NCBI taxonomy): Eukaryota > Metazoa > Arthropoda > Insecta > Hymenoptera > Cynipidae > Andricus > Andricus grossulariae. Next base: position 304,952,518 of record JAABKJ010007545.1, read on the forward strand.
TTGTGTTATTATATTCACAAATGAAATAAAGAATTAGCGCCAAAGACAAGACTAAACTAGAAACAAACCTCATCCTTTCCAATTGGAGGAAAAGCTAATTAATGTATTGCTGAAATTTTAGATGAAAAATGTAACTAATTGACATTCCACTTTTTCAGCAGATTATAAAATATTTCTTATATTCGTTGTCTGAGCTATTAGAGGCGTCAAATGTTTTCTTGCTCAGATATTTACATTTCATTAAAGGCATTTTCAAGAAAAAAAATTATTAAATTCGTTAAGATTGATATCATTATTAATATCATCTTTTATTTGCGGTCTTACTTGATCGTTTAAATGGAAAATATATGTGGTGTTACCCGATTTTTGGTTTTGAATTGCCGGTTATTTTCCAGTTCTCTTTTGGTAAATTCTTAATTTTTCCCGCCAAAATGAAAACGGCTCAGAAGATTCAAATAAGTTCAAACGACTTTGAGAGTTTCCTGGGCGTTTCATTTGAACAGAAATGTTCTCAAATTCCGTTTCTCTAAACCAGAATAAAAATTATTTTCTGATATTTCCGTTCCATGTCTGAAATTCCCCTTCCCAAGTCAAATTCCATGTCCCAACTGGAATTATAATTCTTTCCGAAAATTTCCTGTATCAAATGAGAATAATTGTAATCTTCCGCGTAAGATGACGCTTATATTTATTTATTCTCTGTCATCAATCAGAATCAACAATTTTTTTTTTAATGTACTGCTCCAAGTCAGAATTGTAATTCTTTAAATAGAATTTTAATTGTACAGGATTTTTAATATTTTAAGGGATGTAAAGAAAGAACCGGATGTCACGAAAGAAACGTTAATTATTTTGTTGAGAACTGATTGTTTTAACTGATTATTTGATTCGAAATTTTATACTTTTAAGATATACTTTCGTGTAGATTTAGTTGGAAGTTATCATCTTCAGTTAGAGCATTTCCAAAATATAAAAAAAAACGAAAACGACTATTTTAAGCCAAAAGGTTCACGATATGAAAAAAGGCAGGAAGAAAAAAAACATTGCTTCTTCAAAACCTTACAATATTTGCATGACAACTTTCTGATTTTTTTTTGAAAAACGAAAATTCAAATGTTGATCGTACGAAATATAATAAAGAATCAAAATAATTGAGAAGTAAGCTTCTTGGCTTAAAACAATTTTCTAATTTTGTTATAACTGTTGTTTTAAAACAGATTTTAGTAAAAAAAATGCAATAATTTGTTTGCATTATCTTCCTTTCTTGTTTAAAAACATTTATCTGTTGACAATTCAACTATATTATTAAATATTCTTCTTTTTATAGCTTTTCTTTTTTAGTAAACGTTTTCAAATTTGTTAGAAACTGCTTTTGAATGGGAATCGTAATTTTTGTTTTATTCGTAAAAAACAAAGTTCTGAAAAAAAAAATTTAATTTTTGGGCATACGAGACAAGGTGCAATTAACTATTAATTTACACATTTCTTTTCAGGATGCGCACTTCCTCAAATTATAGAAACTTGGCAATGAAAAGACATTTGTTTCAATATCAATGCATATTATGAATTGTGATCATATAAATTTGTTGACATGATACATTTTTCAGAGTGGCTGAGTATAAAAATCAATACAAAATAAGGTACAAATATTAAAGTTATCATGAAAATTATAATTTGTATTTTATTTTGCAATATCTGAACAAGCAGTCCCACACAGAGGTACAGAAATCCATGATTCAGTAATCAAGATATCAATGAAAATATAAACAAATATAAATGATTAATGAAAATATTCAAATTAAAAAAAAAATTATTAATATAAAGATCAATCGATAATAAAAAGAAATCATTTTGTAGATAGTTGAGAGTTTTTTGAAGAAGGCATTTAACGTCGCTGAAAAGAAGAAAGAAATGTTGATTCCGGTATTATTTCATTGTGCCTTTGAAAGATTTGATGTTAAAATGTAATTTGGGTAGAATATAGGTATTTGATTATTATTAATGGTTGGGGAGAAGAGGAAAATTGAAAATGGAGAAATTAGGGAAATGTCAGGGATTTTTTCAAAAATTACTTTTCTAGCCGAAATTCAGCCACTTCTGTTAAACCAAATTTTGTTGTTGTAGGACGTTCAACTTTTGGGTTGAAAATTTACCTATTTTTTTGTTTCATATTCGTCGTTTCATTTGCTCACAATCAATTTTTTACTCTCAGAATGTAACTTTTCATTTTGTATTGAAAACTGATCTTTTTCAGATGAGAAATATTTATTTTTGGTTCGAGAAACATCCCTCTCTAATTTACCACAATCAGGACACGGGTCTACAAATTGCAAGTCTGTTGCTCTCACCAACTAAGCTGCAGAGGGAAACAAGATTCGATCATTCAAACGTTTTTTCAAAAATTCATCTTTTTTCATCGAAAGAAATAACTATATTTCAATCTGGTATTGTTTTATTGCAATTATAAAATATTTAATGTTAAAATATTACAAGATCGAAATACTGGTCTATGAAAATTAGTGGTCAAGGAATAGGAAAAATTGGCCATGGAAAAATTAGGCAAACGTCAGGGAATTCAAAGAATTAAGTTGAGCGGCCAAGATAATATTTCAGGTTCATATTACAAAAAAAAATTAATGCTTTGGCTGAAAGTCGTCTTCTATTATTATTTGAAAATTCTTTGAAATTTGGTTATATCAGCCTGAAGGAAACTCACTGATTTCTTCTTTGGTCATATCTTGAACAACACTGTTGTACATGTTCATTTATACCCCTTCTTGAGGGCCATACCTCATTCTATATATTCCACGGGAAAAC